>VXBJ01007655.1:131420-408783 GCA_013400055.1 Nycticryphes semicollaris | reverse complement strand
GCATCCAGTTCTGGGCTCTCCAGTTCAAGAGAGACAGGGAACTACTAGAGAGTCTACATGGGGCAACACAGATGATTAAAGGATTGGAGCATCTTCCTTATGAGGAAAGGCTGAGAGAGCTGGGACTCTTTAGCCTGGAGAAGGCTTAGGGGAGACCTTATTAATGCTTGTAAGTATCTGAAGGGTGGGTTGAAGGAGGATGGAAACGGACTCTTTTCAGTGGTTCCCAGTGACAGGACGAGGGGCAATGGGCACATGCTGGAACATAGGAAGTTCCATTCGAATGAGGAGAAACTTCTTCATGGTGAGGGTGACAGAGCACTGGGAGGTTGTGGAGTCCCCTTCTCTGGAGATTTTCAAGACCTGCCTGGATGCAGTCCTGAGTAATGTGCTCTAGGCAATTCTGCTTTAGCAGGGGAGTTGGACTTGATGATCTCTAGAGGTCCCTTCCAACTCTGACAATTCCATGATTCTGTGATCCTGTAGTTTCCAGCTTCTAATTAAAGGATCACTTCAGGAAACTACTAGGGGCATGTTACTGCACCAAAGAGGACATGTGTATATTTGTAATGGGCTTTTCAGTAGATACTTTACTCTCCAAAATGCTATGGAGAACATCACTTGCCTCTTTTCAGCTGAATTCATAGACTCACCACACTAACAGGTGAAACTCACAGTAGTCAAGTAAGCAAGCAGAAATTTGAATTGAGCAGACTATTTGATTTAACAGTCTCTAGCCATTATTAAAAGGTGATATGTGAAAGACTTTATATTGGCAACACTGAGCTTTAAAGACATTGATTTTTTTCAGCCTAATCGCACAACTGAGTATATCTAATTTGCTTCTGCATTTGTCGTGCCTTTCTCTGCAACAATGAGGACAAAGCTTTTCTTTGTTAAATAAAAAAACCAACATCCCTTGGAATCTCAAGTAGTTACAGCACTCTGAACTAGCAAACAAAAAGGGACAATGAAGAGTATGGCTAGGTATGCAACAGATACAGAAAAACTTAGTAATAGTATGAGAGGGGCCAAAACTTAGTCACCTTTGACCTGCTGTTCCCAGGAAAAGCATAGGATTATATCTTCCTCCTCCTCCAAATCCCAATACACATTATGCTTTTGACTCAGCTCTCTGAACTAATGACTATAATTCCAAAGCCAAAATTACCCAGATGGTCTGTCATTCTGATTATGAAAATAATAATTGCAATTATTATAACAATCACAGTGACAACAACAATGAACTGGGAAAAAGGGGTTTAAAGGCAGGGGGAAATCAAGTGGAAACTGTCATGAGTATCAGATGCTAAGCAACAACTAGGTGACAAGTAAGAAGAATCTCAAGAAGAGCAGAGCAATTATAGTAAAATTACAATGGTAAGTTACATATTATTGTGGCTTCCTTGTTTGTTTGGTGGTTTGTTTTTTTTAAAAAACAAAACAACAACTTCTCCAAACATTAATAATGCTACATGTTTATGGGTCTTCCACCACCACTCATATACCCTTCTGCTTCTCAGCAGAGATGCTTGAGGCCACCAAGTCAGACTGGGAATTCCTGACAGCTGAGGGGTTAGCTATATTTGAAACAGCAGTTATTGAAGACCAGACTGAAAAGAGATGATGGATATGAGAACTCTTGTTTCTGAAACTCTTTTCTGCCCTGAGCAAAACACGTTCCAAGGATGCTCAAAGCACTTTCCACAGTAGCTCATACTGAGAACACAGAAAAAGAAAAATCTTTCAAAGGCCGAAAATATCAGAAGTCTTGATTTGGCAAATGTTAGAGCAGATTACCCTTTATCTTACAAACACATCCCAAGTAAAAACATCAGTTCAATAGAAAAAAACCCACTCCAAAATACTATTGTTTAGGAAAAACAGCAACTGAATGTTTTAAATGGTATTGTTTTCCAGAAAGCTTTGAAACTAAAGTAGTTTTGAAATATTCATAGTTCTTACCCTATCTCTTTTCAAGTTGCTTTACAGGAGTAATTTGGGAAAAAACATCCAAGTCTGCCTTGCATGTGGCTAGGTATGTGTAAGACAACAGTACCCAGGCAGCTATAGATACTGCAGCATTTTTTCTAGCCACACTGGCACACGTTTCTGTAATCTTCCATCTGTTCCCAATAGGATTAGGGGAGACAAAATGCTGCCTTCAACAAGCCATACGCTTTTGGATGTAGTTTGAGTTTAAAAACAAAAAAAAACCCCAAAAACCAGAAAAAACTGCTGTCAAGGAAAAAAGTGCCAGGGGTGGAGGATGGAAAGGAAGGGGATTGCCAAGAGGGCTACAGTTTCCAGAGAGCAGAGCATGAGTCAGCAGAGAGAGTGATTTTTTTCTTTTAATATTACAGAGCACAGTGATGCCCTGAAGACCGCAACAGATGAAACCTCTTTACTTCAAGTCTGTGTGTTTTATCAATCAGGCAGCAAGGTCTCATTACTTCCTGACAGAGAAACTCCCTGCAAAAACAGCTGTGATCCTTTTTTTTTTTTTAAAAGAAGCTTGTTTATTTTTTTTAAAGGAAGCTCAGGCAATCTACATGCCCTTGAAGGACTTGCCAGTATGAATAACTTCTTCCATCTCCCTATATTTGATTTGTCACTGCAATATACGTGGACTTGCTTTTCTCTCTCACTGAGCTCACAGCTTTGCAGGATTTGAGAGTTCTCAAGGGCTGCTTTTATTTGCTCTTAAATCCTGCTGAAAAATTTCCCCTTCAGAAAATATTCTCATTCCTGGTGGCTAGCTATCATCAACATCTATCACAGCAGTCAGCCCCTTAGCTAGTGTTTACTTGACTTCATTGTCACGGAATTGTCAGAGTTGGAAGGGACCTCTAGATATCATCTAGTCCAATGACCTACATTTGACCAATGCTGCATCTCTGCATGGAAGACACATGAAAATTGCTGGTGCAATTTTTACAAAGTCACACACCAACTTTGTCAAGTGCAGGGACTGAAAGGGACACAAACAGACAAAACCCCAGAAGCAGTCATACATGTCTGCACACCTCAGTCTCACCACTTAAGCTTTGGGGTTGAGTCCAGTGCTCCATAACCCCTTAGTCACCCAAACACCTCCAGGCTCCCTTAAAACCTGCTAAAATTGCTTTTTTTGCTCCCAAGAACATTATCATTTCCAGTCCTCCATCACGTAACCTCCTGAGTAGCCTCCTCATTATACCACCCAAGTAGCCAACTAGGACATTTGCCCCTTGGTTACCAACAACGCACTGTTAGACTGAAGACTCTGGCTGGCAAAGGATGGCAGGATAAAAAGTTAAATATTTGCATATCAACTGCTGAGCCCCAGCACAAGAGAAGGAAACCCAACACCATAAAATGATAAATACCTGTTATAAATTGCAGCTTGTAGTGTGTCCCAGCAAAACCTGTGCAATTGCTAGTGGCTGTATCACTAGGTACAGTTATTTCCTCCCTTTACCCCTGGGAACAGACAGGATCCAAGTGTAAGGGTGCAGAGCTCAACCTATAAGAAGAGCTGCCTAAGTGGGTGGTGGATAAGAGCTAGACCTAATGCAGCTGAATCAATTACTCGTTTAGCAGCCAGGGCAGGTGCTCTCAGCCAGATTCCTGCTCTTCACAGCTTTGTCCCAAAGCGTAAAAGCACTTTTACCAAGCTACCTCAGAAAGTGTCCCAGAGGTGTTGTGTTTTTGGAATTTGCCTGTCTGGAGCTATCCTAGGCACCTACTTGCCTTCAGGGCTAGACGAGGGCAATCACAAATGTATTGCCCATGGAGACAGACACTTTTTGGGCAGTTCTGACTCAGGGCTTCGGTCAGGGAGACCCTGGACTTTGTACGTGCCGTGCCGCAGACAGTCTGCTGGTCCTTTTCATTGCTGGAAGGGATAATTAGAGCTCTTCAAATGCAATGAGACTTTCATGCAAAGGACCCCAAATTGGGACACTCTAGAAAATGCAAAAGTGGTAGTTGGTAATTTCCCTAGACCACCAATGTTCCCAGTGCTACCCATGCTGGAAGCACCTCTGAGCTGTTTTTCCTTAGGTATCAGGAAAATCTTGTCACTTCTCAGCATTGCAGGTCCCAGCTGCACAGGCCAAGAAAGAGTGTTATCATGCTCAAGTTTTGATAACCCAAGCAGGCTTTAGGAGAAGAGGCTTGTTTTCGTCCCTTCCATGTGAGCACATGGCTTTCTCAGGAACGCTGGGCTTTTATTCTGAAGCCTGAAGCAAGAGCTGTAACAGCTCATCCAGCCTGGGCTGTGCCTTGCGTCTCGCAAAGCATTCCTTCCCACCGTCTGCGAAACATCAGATGCTTTCTGTTCAATCACATGTGAGCTCTTGCCCAGCTCATCCTCTTCTCTCCCTTGTCTCTGAGTAGGGCCAAGTACTTTTCTGCTCCATTTCCCCTGACTGAAATGAGTTTTGACCTCAGTGCTTTCAGACCTGGGGGCCTGAACGTGTGACCTTACCCCTCATTTGTATGAAAGCAGGCTGTGATATCACAGACAGAGGAACAAGGAGATCCAGCATTGAACCAAAACCTATAGGGGTCAGTGGGAAAGCACTTGGGGATGTCATCAGGCTTTGCATATGGCTGTGGATGCCAAGTTCAGGGTCTAAAGCACTGAGCTCAAAAGAAGGCAGTAAATGGGTTCTGCTCTTAGCACTCGCCTGCTGGGTCCCTTTGTGTTTTACCATACTGCTTCCATAAAACATCTCCATCATGATACAGACCCTCTTGAAACCTTTGGATGGAGAGAGTTAAGAGTCATTAAAAACCATCCCCCTTTTCAGATATCAGGAGGCTGAAATGGAGCCTTCTCAAATGAGCTGTGCTACTGAAATTAGTTACCAAGTAGTTCTGAAGTATGAATTTATCAGGGAAAGTCAAGGTCAATTTGCAAACAGACCAGGAGAAAATCTGATGCATAAATAATCTGCCATGAACTCACCCATTACTATCCCTATTACATCCTCAATAAGCTAATAAGCAGTACTGTTGCTCAATGAAAGATTGACAGTTTATTTGCCTTCTGTGGTGTAATGTGATTGCTCCTAATTGATTTTGGCCACTGACTCGTAGTACGTGGTGGATATCTGGGAAGAGCAATAACTTTAACATGCAATCATCCTGGTCAGTGACCAAGACAAGCTATTCTCCAACAATCACTGGATATCTTCCTGCGTGCAGCTTCAGTGCTCCAACTTTGCTCATAATTTGGGTTTCTTTCCTTTGCAGCCCTGAAGCACCTGCTTTCAGTAAACTAGGCTCCTCACTCGTGGCCATTTAACCTTGCATTTCAGGACTTTGGTAATTTATGGTGAAATTTTGTATGTTTTTATTTGGAAAAGCTAAACTCCTCCGTTAAAAGGACCAGAAAATCTCTGTAAAATAGTAACTATGTGACAGACTTTGGAGGTACGTAGGGACACAGCTAAACTGATGTGAACATTGGTGTGGGCGACACCGAACACAAATAGTTCAAATCCTAGCAGAAAGATTGCCCTCTCCTCTGGTTCTGTGTTTCATTAGTATTTCTACCCCATTACAACCTCTCTCTCGTCAACAAATACTGTTTTATTTGGCCAGATCTCCTTTCAGGATCTACCTTGCCTTGTTGGACTTTCACAGTAAAATTGGTCATAGTTGCTCTAAAAACAATCACCCTCAGTTGATGGCATGTGTTTACCTGCCACCAGATTTTAGGATTTCTGAGGAAGTTTCCCACCAAGATCTTTGACCAGAGTTTAAACTGTCGCAGTTAAGAACAAGGATAGATTACCTTACCTAGCTTGAACGGATTTTTGTTTTGTGAATCAAAAGTAAGTACTGATTTGGTACAGATTTAAATAGACCCCAAACTTCTTTACCAGAATGGGAGCTTCCAGACAAGAGGTAATAAGTATCTATAAACAAATGCAGGTTCATAGACCTGTTCCTGCCTCTTCCACCCTGTAGCTGTGCATAAAAAGGCATCGGTGCTCTGGGCTTTTCATCACCTTGCTTTTAGCAGAGGCTTTGCTGATTTCAGTGCAAGCATGGTCCTTTAGCTTAAGCACTTCAAATAAAGAGACTTCACTAATACGTGTGGCTTTGGCTGAGAAGCACCAAGGGCAATCTGTGCTGGAAAAGTAGAGGATTATCTTTAGGAGATGGACATGGCAAGCTGCTGGAGCAGGCCAGCATCATAAGGTCTTCAGCTAGAAAAGAGCATTTGAGTAGACCCTAACGACTGCTAAAGATACGGCACAAGATAAAAGTATAATAGGAGCAGCTCTTTTTGAGGTCAAATGAAAGGCCCATCAATCCTAGTATGCTGGCTATAGCTAAGGAGTGAGGGCAAGAAGAGGGGAGCCTGCAGGGATCCTTTCTTTAGCATGCCTTCCTCTTTGCAGCCACCAGTGGGCCAGGGTATGGATGGACTTCTCCCTGAACCTGACCTGCTCTGTGCTGAATCCTCTTACATTTTCAGTCCCTGACAAGGAGTTTCTATGTTACATTCTCCATACCATGTGTGATTGAAAGCTCTCTATCATATCTTTTCAAGGCACTCATTCCTTTACTTGTTTTTCTCCTCTGTGTCTCATCCTTCATGGGACAAGATGAGTAGGACTGCACACAGAATCCCCACACCAGGGATTTATAAAATCACAAAGAGTGTTTTCTGCACTATTTGCTATTTTTCTGTGCTAAGTCCTACCTTTTGGTCTCTAGTGAACACTAAGCTGATGTTTGTACAGGCCAATCTCTCTGGTAAACTTTCTGGAGTAGTGCTTGTGGTTGGGGGTCCCTGTGTGCTTTACCTTGCATTTGGCAAAATCATATCGCATCTGCCATTTTATGGAATATCCCATCAGTGTCGAGAGATCCTTCTGCATCTCTTTGCAGTCACCTTTAGTTGTAAATAATTACATATTGTTAGCAAACATGATCACTTTCCCTGCTATGCTCCTGAGTGTTTGTAAAACATTTCACTGTAAAATCTGAAGATTTCCTCCTGTCCTTTTTTTGCTATTGTTACAAGTTTGTAACTGATGAAAAGTCTTTCCCTAATGGTGAGGAGTCTTGTTAAAAGCCTTCTTACTCTGTCAGCCAGCTCAGCCTTAGCTAATGGTTGTTTGACACTTCAAATAGTTGTAATAGATTTGTGAAGTGTGATTTCTCCCTACAAATGCCACACTAACTCCTCCCCAGTCTATCAGTTTTATCCAAGTGCCTACTAATTTTAACATTTCTGCCAGTGTGTCTGACATAGAAGTCAGGCTTCCTGCTATATGGGTCCCGGGAGATGTTTTAAGAACTGGTGACATATTTACCATGCTCCAGACTTCAGGCACAGACACTGATTTAAGCAAGAAGCTTCACACTACAGCAAGTGGTTCTGCAGTTTCCTGTCTAAGCAACACCAGAGCTTCTGGGAGAACAGTGTCTCATTCTAGCAATTTATTGCTGTTTGTTCGTTCAGCCTGGTCTGATCAAGTTATCATGGGTTAATGAGCCATCACCCACCAAACAAGCTTACTGCATTCATATCGCATTACAAAGACGGGGGATTTTAAGCTATTGCATTTTACTTCACAACAGAATTGGATGAAGGAGATGCATTAATTCCAGCTTTTCTGACAGGCAGTAACTAATTAGGTAAGATAATTTCACTGCTTGCAATTGTATATCACTGTCCTTGTCACACACGATGCTCATATTCAAACTAGCTGAAAACTGTCCCCAAATATCCACCAGTTCTATCAGCCACCGAAGGACTTTTAGCCTCAGGACAGGATGGGCACAGGGTGAAGGTGTTTTCCAAGGATGGGGGAGCTCTGCACAAACCCTTGTTTTCACTGGTGAGCCTGGATCTCAGGCTTCGAACCCCAGCCACCCCAAGCAAATTGTGCCATAGTAGGATAAACTGGGACTGAGGCTACAGGGGTGAGAGGTTATACAACTCTTGAGCTACAATACTAGCTGAAAATGCATGATGAGAACTGTTACCAGGTTAACTCCTAGAAAAATCAGCTTCAGCCCACAGGGCAGATAATAAATTGGTGTATAAGCTAAACAAAGTGCTGACGCAGCTTTTGCTGGAGTAGCACTCCCAGCACCGCTGTAATACAGGGCCAGGATGAAATTCCGCTGTGATTGACACTCTGCCATCACATCATTAGTTACCAATCCCATTTTTCCTCCCTTCCTCTGCTTTTCACTTCAAGGGACAGGACCTGCAGCAGCACAGCCTGCAGAGTCCTTCAATCTGTTTTCCATTCGAACATCCTCCTCTGAGGATTGACTCATGCTTCTTGACATAAAGCACCGCCTATTTGAGTTCTTATAAGGAAATATCATGAGAGAATTGTCTAATTCAGACTTTTTGGCAGACTTCATATACTATGCATTATAGTGTACATTTCTAGCCAATGCATTTGCCCTTTTGTGGTCAATTCAGAACAAACTGAGCTGCTTCCCTCAACATTTTGGGTACTTTTGCAAACTTGTAATGCCTTAGACCAAACAGAGGTTTGGAGTAAATCAAACAATGGTGGAATTATTTTAACATATGAACAATAAACTCTCCTCTCCTATTTCTGCTTTGCTACTAATTCACATCACAGTTACACTAGGATTTTGCTACAAGGAAATACATTTTATCATCACATACAACAAATGAGAGGCAGAACTATTATCATGGCTATCGTCCATGTTTATGGGAGCCCTGTATCTGTCTCACGCTCAGGTCTTTAAAACTTGAGCTGTAAAAAAATATCTGTAGTGAAACGTGAAACCAAATGAGACTGACCTGGACTGGGATTTGGTTATACATGGGAAAGTCAGGCTAAGTTCACCTAGAGAGTTGTGAAGGTTCATGAACCTTGTGAGTGAGCAAAGGTCCAGTTCTGAAGAAGCCGAGCCAAATGTTTTCCAGCAATTTTAAACAACTACGTATTTGGGAACAGAGAGATCCTGTAAAATAAATAGTTTTGATAGGAAATCCCTTGGAGAGAGACCTGGTGGCTTCAACAATGTTTAGCATTAATGTGTTGAATGAACTGAAAGTTCAAGCTTACACAGAGGCTGAGAAGTGTTAAATGAGTAGGACTGAACCACAAAGCCCTTGTTCCTGGAGCTTCAATTATAAGTGTGTCATTTGTAGCTCTAAAGTTAAGGAGAGATCTATTTTTCTTTATTGGATATCTGCACTATGTCTGAAATATGGATGTCTCTAGCTGGCTGAGAACTTCACACATTGAAAGTATCTCCTCGTTTTCTGCTGAAAAGCCTCTCAGGAAATTTTTTAATGTAAACTACCAGCATGCCATTTATATACCTCCTTTTGGCCACGCTCAGAAAAATACTTCACAAACATGGATGCAAGCTGATTGAAGGTTCAGTAAGCACTACTGTTAAGGGAGAAGGCGTTCTTCTGAAAATCACAGGTATTATTAGAGCCAGGTCCTCTGATTATCAGTGGTATGATACCATAAAATAAAATCTGGGAATTCACCAATGTAGCAGTTTCCCTGAGGCAAAGAAGTATGCCAGCAACTTGACAGCAGCTGGGGATTTTGCTTTGGGTCATGACTCCAGTTCTTTTTTTTCCCCAGATCTGGCCAGAGGAAATGGAAAAAGATTTACAGTATAGCTATAGACCAGCCACCAAATCTCTTGATTTATAGTCTGGTATCTAATCTTTCAATTCAAAAGGAACTGAAGCCACGGCTTCAGACTTTCATTACCACTAGCAGGTTCCCAGAACTGGGGGAAAAAAATGTAATAGTGTTTTTTAATGCCAGATTGCTAATCCACAGTTTTATTAACTCACTTCCATGTAGCAGGCAAGCTGGTCTCAAAGTAACTCTTTTGTCCATTACTCTGTGGGTCTGGGCAGCAGTGATGATGCACAAAAAAATGTCTATTCTACCCTGAGTCCAAACAGAAGGCACGTTGATGGTCCTGGCCTCATGACCATGCAACCAAGCAAAAGAGGAAATGTGGGTGCCAGGGGTTTGACCTGTTTTGATGGTGAACCTAACCTTGATATTTCTGCCTCATGGCCCACCTTACATGCTGCTTCAAGAAGTGGACAGAGACAGACAGGGCAGAGCAGTCAGCTCATCTGGCAGCTTAAAAAAAGAAAGGAGGAAAACTTCACAGACAGATATTTTTTTTCTCAACAGTAAGCCTAGAAATTAGCCTCATTTTCCTCTAAGAAAACTCCCCAACCATACTGTGATAGGCAAAGGATTAAGAATTAAGAGACAAAATGGTGGTGCGGATGCCATAAACATCACTTCCGTGTGTGCTCCATTGCCAGAGCACACATAATAAAGCTTAATTTCCTGGTGCTGTGCCCTGACTGTAATACACTGCCCAGATCTCCCTCCTGCTCTTAGCTGAGAGCCAAGTCATTCTATAGGATTATTTTGTTAAGAGCAAAGCTATTTGATCTGAAGAGATTTAGCACCAGATTATAGCCACAGTTTTTCCCAGGTCAGCAGCTGCAGAGGAAGAGGGCAGGAGTTGTCTGGTGATCTGAGTGGGAGTCTGGAACTTGGGAGACCCAATTTCAGTCCTGACAGCAAGTTCCCCATGTATCCAGAGATAAGATAATGTTTACTGCTGTTTCCACAGTGAAATACAGGGTTTGAGGAAGGTGGTCACGTTAAAGACAGTGAGATGCTCACCTATTATGACAGGGATGGTCAAAAGCTTTGATGCCAACATACCCATTGCCCAGTACCTCCACCCTGAAGTCAGTTCTAGCCCTGTATGGGCTAGCAAAGAGAGCCAGCCCCATGCCAGGCTTCTAAAAGAACTGTAGTTTCTTTTTTGCCTGGTTGGAGGTACATGTGCAACCAATATGGACTCACCTCACACCTCTCCTCTGTCATGGGTCTGGCATCTTCCTTGTTCTAGTGCACCAGAAAAAAACAGGTTTTAATAGACCTAGTGATCTGAAGCTAATTCCTGGATTTCACTGTTGTCCTTTGCTTTGTGAGCTGTTTAATGAAAACAATTTATCCCCTGAAGTTCTTAAACTATTTTTTTACATCTTTTTTTTACACATAAATATTCACTTTACATACAAAGAAGTCTAACTGGAATAGGGAGCGGGAATAATCTTATAAATTTCATAGTTCCATCTTCCCCGACTCAGCCAGTTTCAGCCCAAGTGGTTTATGAAAGCTTCCTTTGAACTCTCACATTGTTGGAAAGAGTTAACTGAATATTTCTAGTGAAACCCATGTATGAACACCTCTCTAAAAGGTGTACAAAAGTGACTGTGCAAATGAGTGCCATAGTTTTATGCACAGACAGACTCTGCTTCTAAAAGCACTCTGTGACATCTCCTTGCCTGTAGGGAATGTCTGTTCTTACCATATCCTCCTGCAGAAATGCCACCTTGGCACCTCTAGAGGGAAAAATGTCTGTCCTGGGGATTTCAGTTGGGTTGACACCAACATAATCATTGCTACCCCCATGAATAAGTCTTTCTGTAGTGAGTACAAGTTATTGTATAGAGGGAAGATCTTTTCAGAATTTCAGATTAGCTCCACAGTGGGGGAAATAAAAGGTACCACACAACCCTTCCACCCCGTGGGGTGAAGTCACACTTGGAGTACCCAGCCCATCCACTTCCATTTCCCCAGCTCATCTCCATATCATACAGCAAAACCACAACTGCAAATTTTGTGCACCTGGAGCAAGCTGGGACTCAAAGAACAGCAACAGAAACCATAATCATAACTCCCATAACTCAAAGCAGCCATCACGGGATGCTCTGAATCTCTTCCAACTTCGTAAAACAATGGCAAAACCTCCTTTGATTGCTTTGGGAGCATATTTTAGATCTTTCTGAACCAATTAAACACTTCTTTCTCCAGGGCCATGCCTTAGGGTTAATTCTATGTAAAATACTGTCAAAGTCACATCCCTTTGAGAGTAAGAATTTAGCAGGCAAATGGTTCCAAAATCTGTTTAAATTTTTGTGTGTGCGTAACTACTGAGCAGCAGCAGAGCACACCACATGCCAGGGTATGCATTTGTCATGCCCAGCCCCGTGGCAGTGGGACATAAAGCTTCATGTCAGGTAGTGGGGAGCCTTTTTGAATCTCCAGCTTGGTGCAACCCATGGGCTGACTGTAGGACAGCCAGCCTACAGGATTCCATGTGCCTTACTTTAGAAACCACAGGGCTACTCATAAAAATAACATAGCAACATTACTTAGACTGGATAAGAAAAAAAGTCAATTTAAATAAAACATCATGGAATATAACTATAATTGCAACATTACCAACTGTGTCTCCACTTACACAGCTTTACAAGTTACTGGAAATACCAATCAACTTAAAAATCTGAAAAAACTACTCTTATATTATTGGATATACTACTGAACCTTTCTTCCCAGCTCCATGATGAATCCCTGGATGGCTAAACAAGAAATAAGTATTGGACACTGCACACATGCTATAGGTACGAATTATTAATAGTCAGAAACAAAATGATGGTTAGTGATGGAGATGATTTTAAGCCTTGGTTAAAGGCACCCTATCTGTTCAATGGACCTGCTAATAGCTTTTGCCAGTTGATTATATTTTTTTTCTGTTAATTGGATTAGCTCTTTATAGTCCACTTACAGATTAACTTCACTGCTGTAAGGATGATACCAGGTCTTCAGCTTCCCTACTGCAAGAACAAAGCTGAAGGGAAATGCAGGCTGGCCAGCAATGCAGTTGTAAAGTTTGATAATTTAAGAAAATGGTACAGAGAAACAGAAATACTGGAGAATACAGAATACAAAATATTACTCCTGAGACATGTAAGAAGGCATAGACTAGTGGTCCTGAGCCTCCACGAGCCATTGGGAAAAGGTAGGACTGAAAAGACGGTGTGTAGGAACCATCACGGCAGCCCTTCCTGTCCACTCAGCTGCAGAAGTCGTGACCTTTTTAGACTACAAGCAATGCCACAGGGATTGCGGGCATCATGCTGCTTAAAGGCTTGAGGCTGAAGACTCTAGCTGAGGAAATGTATTACCTTTCACAGAGGAAATGAGAATAAACTTGGCTAGGGACATAAATAAATATGAGATCATTTTCGTAGTGCTGACTTACGTGATGAATGATTTGTGTTTAACTGTTTGCACCGTATGTTGTTGAAATCCTGGAGGTAGTGTCCTCCTCCTGAAATCAACAGGAGCTGCAGATGCTCTTCACCGCAAAAACCCAGGTTTATTAGAGCCAAAATAAGCACTAGCCACTTTTCAACTCTCTCTTTATGGCTTTTGTATTTGCAGCAATTGTTACAAAAAAATCAAACTAATCTTTGTTAAAACCATGAGACAAATCATGACTTGTCTCTTTCCCATTTCTATGTAGGCCATTTTTTACACTTATCTCATTTTAAAATGCTCACCAATTTTAGAATTGGTTTTGCACCAGATTTTGTTTTGTGCATCTATATATTGAAAGAAACCTTTAAAAGTAACACTTTATAGAAGAAACTTCAGTGTGATTTCTAACTGTTTGAAATTCTGATTATTCAAAATTTTATCACAATACCAAGATCCTAGTATCCACCCTCATGCGCAGAGTTCTGAGTGAAAGGATGTGACTTTAGAGGCATGATTATGCACACAGCATTAATAAAGTGTAGAACATGGATATATATAGTGCTATAAATCAGAGTTTGCGCTGGTACCCAATTAAGCACTGCACATACAAAGTTTGGTTTCAACCATCAAAGCACTCTGTGAACAATAGGGATCTGCACTGAAATAGCTCCATGTTTCTGTTGTCAGATGGAGGGAAGATGTGGACAGCCTGGGGGGAGGCTGAAAGGAGGAAAGCTCTGAGCTACCACTGTTTTGCTTTTGTTAGAGGAAGCACGAAATTTAGCATAAATCTGTGCCGCATCCTTCACACAACTGAAGGTTTTGACTGCCCTGGGAATAGCTGCAGTAGTGTTACAAGCTGGAGAAAACGTGTGCTGTTTTAAAAACTGTGGGCTTCTATGTTCTTAAGGTGAGATATACCCTGTAACCAACCCCTGCAATATCTTGGGCTTTTGAGTGTTTTACTTGAAGCTTCAGTGCATCGAGTCATATACCAAAGACCTATGAAAGGCAGACTGGGGCTCAGTGGAGCATTTTAGAGCTCCTTCATGCTGCCAGACAGTTCTTGTCACCCCAGCCAGGAACACTTTCATAGGAATGGTACCTACCTCGGGCCCTGTGCACCAGGAATTTAAAAGGGAACAGTTTTCACTCTTGATTCAGGTCGTGGTGAATCTGCTTCCCATTCCAATCCCTGAATTTCTAAGAATAATCTACACATACTTTGACAGCAGCTAAGGGAACCACAGACTATTCCTACATTCATCTGCAATGTTTGTTTCACCAGCCCTTGAGAACTGAGGGCCCTGAAGAAAACTCAGGTAAAACAGGCCAAGCACACCATCATACCTTGTTATCCCATGGTGCTCTCTGGAGAGGATTCTGTTCTGCTTCATGTCTCTCTAGCTCTGCCTGCAGCCAACTTGGCTAAACCATGAAGAGATGTGAGCTGTCTCTATTAGTATTGTAGGGCCATTGGACTCTGGAGCTTAACGTACTTCTTGCAAGTAGCTCTCTGTTCACAGTCTTGGGAAGAAAACCCCTAATATCTGTCTATACTCAGGTCTTTAAAAAAAATATGTTGTTGCTACAAGCACCTTGCTGACAATAAATCCTTTCTCATATATCCTTTTAATGCTAGCGCCCTCAGGCAATGCCAACTGGGAAGAGTAAGGTTTCAGGCTCTGCACCAAGGAATTCCTGTTTTCAAAAGGTCAGACACAACAGCTGGGAAATTTTTGGTTATTGCTGCTTTGTGTCAGCTCTTATCCATTCCTGGAGGGGGATGTAATTTCTGAAGCCTAACAGCATTTGAACCAGGACAAGCAATCTTTGAATTATATTTTGGCTGACATTTCACAGAAGCAGGAGTGTGTGTACTAACACATAGCTATATGTGTATTTTATATCTGTACATATACACACATACCTTTGAGGAAGGAAGATGAGTAATTCAGCATGTCTAGCTTTTGAAATGCTGATTCAGGAGACTAGAAGCTGTCTCCAGGTTGCTGATCTACCAGACCCTGCCTAGCTTTCAGCCAAGACAAGACAAGGGGTGCCTGAGATACCTGTTTAGGGTGAAAGTCCAGCCTGAAAATCAGCTGCTGCTGGGATGTAATTATTAACAGGTTTGTTTTTGTGGTATGCACATTCCCAACGCTTCCCTTGCCTTACCCCTTCTCAGGGAGCTGTCTCCTCTTCCTCACATATATGGCAAGCCTCTGTGGGGATACACATTTCAGTCGGCAGGAGCAGTGGAGAAGCCATACTGCCAGCCCAATTGTCTCCTGGAAGCTTCCCCTTGGTCTCTCTGGCACTTCATTTCCATTGTAGCACGAGGGGACCTTTTAGTCCTCTCTCAGGTGCCTTCATCCTTGGATCCTGCCAGGAGCAACAAAAAGGTGTCATTTTTGCTTGCGTCTACAGTGGTAGTATGGCTGCCCACACACATACACACATGCCTATAATCATTTATTTCCCCAGACTCTTTTTCAAGACACGCATGTGCACAGAAGAGGAAGGAATCTTCTAATTTCCAGGAAAGGCAAACAAAGCTGTGTGAGCATTTAGCCCCAAAAACTTCTGGACAGCAGGTGAGACCTCCAACATGCAGGACAGACCAGTACTGGAGACTGGAAACTAATCAGACTGAACTCTGAGTGTTTGATCAGTCCTTTGCTACCCTCCTGTACAAATATTCTGTTAGGGGCTTTGTCCTGCATTTGCCATCTGGCAGGGAGTATCCAGCTGCAACAGCAGCATCAAGGCGTAGAATAGACCTCCTAAACCTTGAGTCTCACCTCCTGATAAATTCAGAGGCATTTCTAAGCCACAACCATCTTTTCTAGCAAAGACTTTATGTCCCATATATTTGGTTTTTGCAAGTTCTTTGGGCCTGAGCCCAGAGAGGAATACCTCCTCCTCTTCCTCTCACTCCCCTGGACTGACAAATGCAGGCTGAGGGTCCATTTCTCAGCGTTTGCCTGCAGGATCTTGAAGGAGCTCCACAGCAAGTCCCCGTCGCTGGGTCTGCTAGTCTGCCTCTCTGTCTGCCTCCCTCATATGGGGATCAGGACTCTGCTGAGAAAAAGCAGATAGGGTTTCACACAATTCAAAGCACATGTACAGTAACTAAAGCTGCATAAGCACTTTTCTTTCCTAGGGAAATTTTCCAATGTATGTTTCAAAAGAATGTGAAAATATTCCCCCTCCTTTCTTGCCTGCTTCCTATAAATCCCACCTAATGCAGATGATCCCATTGGATGTTCTTCTCCAAGAGGGATTTAAGGCTTGGAAAGGGGCAGGCGTGACAGCACTGGGTATTCATGCCCTGAGCAGACAGTGATTTATCAAGTCATGGAAACCGTTTAAGGTTAATCATACTTTATTGCTGTGAGAAAACATGCTCAAGCAATCAAGTCCAGTGAAAATTAATGTTTGGGGTTTTTTTTCCTCCATTTAAGCATCATCAGATGTTTGCATCCTTCACAAGCAATTCAGCGTGTGCCCTCCTCCTCCAGGGAAGTCCATATAGAAAGACATTTCTCCATGGGAAGTAGTTTGTCTAATAGTAATTTTTCATGGGGGAGGGAAAAAGAAAAACCTTGACCAGACGTTTCTGACCAGCTGCTTAGTGAACATACAGGCAGGCGTGACTGGTTGTTTCAAAGAGCTGCCAAAAACAGAGCTCAGGTGGGAAAGGCAATGATAACATGTGATAGGTAACATTCACTGTCTACAGAGAGCCTTTTTGTGGGTGACAACTCCAGTTGCAGGAGCCAAGCTGTGGAATGATCCTTTGGGATGGTCTCTATGAACACAGGACCACTGTGCCCGGCTGATCCTGTGATGGCTGATCATAGGTCCCCCAGTTGCTGTGCAAGAAAAACAGATCTGCCTGCACTGAAGTGGGTATGTCCATGTGTACTAACACATGAGCATGTACACAGCTCCTACAGATTCCTGCTTCTCCAACCCATCCCTGAGGGATGAGCATGGCCCTTGTCCAGAGCAGAGAGATGCTGGCCATGTGTGAGGACCTGTGGGGCTGTGCAGGAAGCAGCTGTCCCTTGACATATGGCTGAGAAACACATTCATATCCTCATTTCTGCACTGCAGATCCCTGACACAGAGCTGAGTCATTCAAGACGGACTTATGGGAGATGATTTTCCCTTTAACACCAAAAGCATTTGCTGGCTTCTAATTATTCTTCTTTATTTTGAAATAAACAAGAGGGAAAAAAAATCAAAAAAGTCACCTCCTCCAAACACTGAATCCATAAAGTCATTATAAACTTTCAGTGTTTCTGGTGGATCACCACATTAATTTTCAGACTTTAGTATTCTTGCAAATTGTCATGTAAAAATGCCATCGAAGGTGTGCACACAGTTCCTGCCATGGCCATTTTATTTCATATATAGATTTAACCAATTAATGTACAGATCAGTTTACACAGTACAAGGAAATCTGTGCGGTTTGCAGGAGGTAAAGTTCCAAACCCCTTTCCAGTGCCTTGGTGTGTAAAAGTGTGCGTGTGGGTATGTGTGTGTGTATGTGTTTTAAAGACAGAGAGCAGAGGTGAAGGAATAAATGTTTGGGCCTTGTTCCCAGCTAATGTCAGTCAGCCTAACTACATTGTGAATTTGTGTCTATTTATACCCACTGAGGATCTAAAATTACAGCTTTAAGCAGGAAGCTAAACCTAGAGTTTTTAACAAGTCTAAGCAGTTGAATTTAATGCTCAGGAGCAGGGGGGACAGTTCTGGTACTAACAGGGAGGAGGGCTAGACTTGAGAAATCATAATAAGAGAGAATTCTCACCTTATTATCCACCTTATGAAAACCAAACCTTTTTAAATATGCCTCAGGACAGAAGCCACAAAATGTTATTAATGTTGGAAAAGCCTTTCTGCAACTTACAACAGCTTTCATGGAAAGGCAAAAATAACCCCAGATCCTCTTTTCTTGCAGACAGCTCCAGACTTGCTCAAAATTGCAAACAGAAATGGACTGCAGTCCCAGAAACAGGAAAGGTCAGAAGCCACTAACCAGGACCTTCCCTTGATATCTTTTAAAGGTAACTTAGTTCTTGGATAGACCTCGTGCCCAGCATCCCTTAGATAGCCGTGAGAGATAGGCATGAGCTAACTAATCCTGAAAAATTCACTGCATGGGGAAATGAAGGTTGGTGTCTGTGAAATGATTTCTTACAGTCATGATGTGGGCCAGGAGTAGGACTGAAAATGGAATCTGCACCTCTTGGGTCCCGAGGCCCCACAAATGCTGAATCTGAAATTACACATGGCCTGCAGGAAAAGCGTGAGCTGGAGTGAGGTAAAAGGCTTGACCTGTCATCAGCTTTCCCTCCCACGCCCCATCACAGAGCAGCAAAAAGCAGATGATAGGAGAGTGACCCAATCCTTCCCATCCCTCCTGGCTGGGGCTGATGTCCCCTCTCAACAGCCTGCAAAGCCCGTTGCCCAGCTGTGCTGGCCACTGCTCTGAAGCTCAGGTGCAGGGTGGAGCAGGTGAAGACAGGACTCGTGCAACTCCGGGCAAGGAGGTAGCTTCCACTTTAAAGGGAAAATACCAGAGGGAGCTACACAGTCCCATCTGCAGCAACCACTGCGTCAGCTGGAGCTGCTTCCCACCATTATAATCATGTTTTTAACTGGAAAATCTTCCCTCTGCTACAGCTCTGTCCCTCCAAGTTCTAGAGGAGCCTGGTAAGGGTCTTTCTTTATCTGAACACAGCATACAACCTTTGGGCATAGAGGAAAAAAAGCTTTCTTCAGTAGCTTGCAACATGATTTCAGTCCCAGTTTAGTTATTGACAACAGTTCTGCCTGGAAATGACTACAAACACAGGCAAAAAGTACCAGACTGTGGGGGTGATCATGCAAGCAAATTTCCAGGACAAAAATTTCTGTCTGTCCTGCTCCTTTTGAGAGAGGCTTAAAAAGCACAGGAGCCCTTTTTCTCACTTTGGTCCCGACAGTGTGATCCTAAAGCACCCAGGACCTCAGGCATGAGATTTCCTTTAATACACGGTCTCTTACATTTGCCTTTTCAACAGTCTCTGCAGCAATCTAGTACACTTTACAGCACAGTCAGATTTCTAAGTGATGCACAGAGTTCATAAATAGTCAATAGACATCTTTGAGTGTTACAGACAGGAAAATTATACACTACTGACAGCAAGATACTGGGTGCTACCCTTTGATTACTCATTTATTAAAACAAAAATCCCTGTCCAGCTGCTTATAAATAAAAGGCTTTCTGTAAAGTGCAACTCTTTTGAAAGCATAGAAGTGCAAGGATATGAAATTCCACTCCAGACATGGAGGTGACCTGTATTTACTGTAAACATTTAAATTTGGAAATGAAACATGGGTGAGGCAAGGAGTCCGGATTCCGGTCAGAGCTTCCCTGCAGTCAGAGGTGAGCTCTGCTGCCAAGGCTTTCTTGAGTTCTCCTGCCTGCTCGTTTTCGCAGAAAACCTCTACTTTCTTTGGATCACTTTGTACGTGTTTCAGACTGGGTGGGGGAAAGGTTCATTTGCACAGACATCTGAGGAAGCTTACTCACATGTGTTACTCACCAGCCACTTGCTTGTGGGGAAGGAGAAGTTCAAGCCCCATCCTTTGCTCAGACCCAAGAAACAGCCACAAATTACCTTAAAGAGAAAGGGCTGTGTTTGATTCAATATCATGTACCCTGTGGTTTGTATAAAAAAAGCAACATCAGTTGGAAGGAATTTCTCTCAGCTGAAAGTCAGGAAAAACATTTATGACTATTGAATGCTCTGGGTATTTCTCGACTGCCAGAGCACAAAGATAGTTCTCCAGGGTCAGGAATAGGGGGAATCCTTCCTTGCTGTCAGTTGTTTTCTATATGGCCGGCAAACCCTGTTCAGCAAACCACCTCAACCACATGCACAACCTCAGACAACCACGTAATCTCTTTGACCATCAAATGTAGCAGCAAAAGGCTAAGCGATGCCTCAGCGAATTAGCACCCTAGCAAGCAAATTCTCTGTGAAGGAGTTATTAACACATTGCTAACTATAGTTTGCCATATATGCTGTACTGAGTGTGGTTTTTCACCCACATAAAACAGGAAAGGGAGGCGTTTGGAATTTTCAATGAAGGTATGGAAACCCCTTTTCAAGAGCGGCGCTACTTTTCCGCCTGCCTTTTGTGAAACTTAACGTAAGTGAGGAGCCAGAAGTCTGACTTGCAGATTGAAGTGGTGTCCAGTTCCCTTTATGTGAGGTTGCAATTCCCAGTCAGGCTTTTGCATCCTACACTCAAATCCTAGACGAACAAAAGCAGATGCTGCCGGCTTGAAGCTTGAATCTAGCTCCCATTCTGAGAGCTGCTGACCAGGAAACTCATCTTGCTTCGACCTAAAGTTTACAAGGTCCTGCTGACATTGAAAATTGCTCAGATCTAGGTTCAGCTTGAACTCACATCTGTACAAGAACTGGACATCCGCAAACCCAAAGCTGAAGCCTGATGGCACTCATTAGACAGGCTGCTCTCCTGGGCTTTTCACCCCAGACCTGTAGTTTTGAGACAGCTGGAGTGAGGATTCAGTTAGTTTGCAGAGTATAACAGGCTGTCCTTGTGACTGTCATGCCTTTCCCTGCATAGCTTTCCTTGTATCCCTTGAATATAGCAGTATCCCTTGAATCCACTTCACTAAATTAAAAATTATTTTAAAATCAATTTTAATTAAAAGAGAAGAAAAGAGAAGAAAAGAAAAGAAAAGAAAGAAAAGAGAAAGAATATTTTAAATATTCCTCCACCACTGTATAGACTCTGTTTCCTATTAAAGGCAACTGTGTGCAGCATTTCTATTAAGATTCTGCTTCCTGTTGTGTAATATGGAATGTTAAAAATCCCAGTATCACTTAAGAAGTTATCACAAACTCCAGAGAGCTTTCTACTCCCAAGAAATCTCTCCCAGTGGGAAGCTGGAAAAGTTCCTGTTGAATTTACAGTGAATGCCTCAGACCCTATGTAATATTTATGGTGTCCCTCTCATCTTATCCAGGCTGGTTTGCTGTTTTGCTGCTGTGAAAGAAAAGCCTGTTTCAACGTTTAAGGGCTGTGACATTCACTTTGAAGGATATTGAAGTGGATACGATAGCCACAGGAAATGTTCCAGTCTTGCTGAGGTACCTCAGAAAGGTATTCAGTCAAATGAGAATTCACTAATCTAATTCCCAGGAAAAAAAGTCACAGTAACTTAATGAAGAAAAAGAAAGAAATGTGACAGATCTGCATTTATGGCTTGCCAGATCTGGATTCCATGAAAGCCAGAGGAAAAATTCCCATTCGCTTTCATGGGAATAGGATCTTGACCCCATAGAACTTCAATTCATATATAATTATGCTGCATTTTTAAATGCTGTGAGAATTAGGTGGTGTCCATTTGCATTAAAAAGAAGTCACTGTATGATATGATGCAGATGTATACTTGCATGGTCAGACTACAGATGCTACAGCCCTTCTTATTAGCAGATCTCAGAAATGTCTTAAAGTGGCAGCAAAACAACCTAGGTAGGGTTGTTTAGCATTTCACTAGCTGTATCAGGAGCAGGGATGCCACCTCCACAGTGCCAGTCCAATATTGTTCCACATACACAAGTGCCTGGGCTGTAACAACCGCTTCTCAAAAATTGTTCCAACTTTGCAGTCTGCAGAAACATGAACACACAGTGGAAATACTTGTGTTTTCAAACCTGTCAGAGAGTGTGGAGAAAAACAGAGGATGCCTCCTTTGGGTGGAGCTTGATACAATATATAAATGATATAAATGATGATGCATACATACTGACAACTCCTTTGGTGAATCCTACATTACAGTCCTGACTTTCAGAACTAGAGGTTAGGGCTTAAAATCCACATTTAAGTATCTAGAATCGACCATAATTCACATGTGGGGAGTACTCAACAGATTTAATTGGTTCTTAGGGAAGATGCTGGGTGCACAATATTTTTTAAAATATGGGCATTTTCTGAGGAGATGTGCAGCTTGTGACTGGAGGTAGTTATCTCCACAGGTGCTGGAGGCATCAGACAAATTGAAAGATGAGGAAACAGGATGTGGCACCTGAATTAAGGGGACGAAAAGAGCAAAAGAGAAGCCAGGGGCCAAAAATGAATCCTGGCTGTGAAATCTGCCAGATGGTAGCATCAGCTCTCAAAGGGAAAACAGACTGAGCTTGAGTCATTGCAAGGTGGTCTGAGCAAAGTCCTGGAAAACATTGCCAAGACCAACCTGCCCTGTTCTTTGTGGATGGGCGACACAACCCAACAGGCCAGCCCATGTCTCCTGCTGTCTCCATAAACAGAGACAAGATTATGTGGGAAGAAGGAACTCACATTAGCTGTATCCTTGAGGGCTCAGGAGACAAACAGTACTATGAGCAAGAAAAAGCAGGGAGACTAAGTCTATATGTTCATTTTTAGATTCCTTTGCATGTTCACACATATGCAGGAAGAAAAGTCATCTTACCAAATAAACCACAACCCTGATTTAGACATGGACAAATAGTCCTGAACAAATGGAAGGTGAAGTTGAAGGAATACAATTTTAGTATGATGTCTCAAAAGACATTTAGAGTGGAGAAGATGTGAAACGCTTCATCCAGATAGCAAACTGATGGAAGAACCATAGAACAAGAAGAAATAGTAGCTTTTCCATACTGAAAAGCTGAGATACTGAGGGGAGCAGTAAAAAGATTAAAGTTGATGTCTGGTTTTATTTAACAACCTCATTAATTCCTTAAGAATAGAAAGGAGTGAGTACAATTACATCTGAAATTACTTTGAAACAGGCAGCCAACATCCGTGTTGTACCGAGCACTTAGAAATATGAGGAGGAAATGGTGAAATGAGACTCAGTTTAGGATAGTAAATGCCAGGGAGGGAGAGTGATCAAAAATGCAGATATTCAGTGGAAGAAATACAAGTTGAAATTGGGGATCAGAGATGGGGTTATCATCTGAGACACAGATTTATCAAACAGTATGGCAACATAACTGTAATGAAATGGTATGTAACTGCTGCATGCATTAGAGCCGGCACAGCTCTGGCAAAGGGGTCACTGGTGAGGCTACGTGGAAATTACTGGTGATTACAACCCTAAATGGAAAAAAAGGAAAAAACTCACGCAAGAATAACAGGAGCGATTAAGCCATAAACGGTTATAATTTTTGACATGTTGAAATAGTTAAATTTAGAAAACCCCCTTGAGAAGGTAAGTTATGCTTTGAAAGTAGCTACCTACTACTTCAAAAACACTCACAAGCCCCCATTAGGTACTAGACATTTGTTCATAAAAATATTCAAAAAAGTGTTAAAATCTCAGACTTTCTTAAACCTACTAGGAGACCTGGGGTGTGGGACAAGTCAGCTAATCCTTCTGTGAAATAGCACCAACCACAGTGCAGAGATACAGGCATCTAAGTACTGAAGACATGTATCAGCTCTCTGGTATGCAAAACCAAGCTCTAGGCAGGATATATGCCTGTTTACCTCTTTACATTTTAAGATCCAATCTGTGAATTTACTGTTTGTGTGATATGGGGAAAAGCTAAGTTTAAGGAGATACATCTCTACATACAAGATCTACTTCTGACTTTTTTATATTTTTCTTTCCTGGGGTCATTTAAAATGAGCTTTGCTCATGGCTGTCAGTAACAGTGTGAAATGAGGAGGAACTGATGAAAATGCCGTTTGGGATATTCATGCTAAATTTCAGAGCACTCCCCTTTGGTCTAACAGACTGATTAGACTAGACGAAGCGCTTGAAGAACAGAAGTTTAACACAGGAAGCAAGTCTGCATCGAAGAAGGCAAAGACAGGTCTGGTTCACATCACCGGCAAATCCTGCGCCCCCAGGAATCCCACATTTCTCCAAGCCTCTCCATGGAAGCAGGAGCTGGGCTTGGGTCTGGGTTCTCTTGGCAACAGACACCAAGTGGTTGAGGCTGCTTGGACAACATGGTGTAAGGGAGCCTATCTTTCATGCACAGTGTTTGGGAATTTCTTGTGGGACTAATGGCTTGATAGTTAGCCAGCAAAGTGCTGAATTCAACATACATTCCTCTCACCACCTCATTACCTCCCAGCCATTCCCCCGTCTGCATCTGTTTGTTTAAACAGAGCTCCTTAAGACAGAGGATGCTCATTAGGAGCCTGATATGATAAACATGGCACTTGTGCACTTGCCTAATTTGATACATCTGATGAGCCAGAACTTAATAAATGCAAACTGCTACCCAAATTACTTAGATTTGTTCAGTCACTTTCTGTCTTCCTCAGCATATTCTACGAGCTGATCTCATGACATACTCCTTCATGCCAGGTTTTTTTTTGTCTATTTGAACTTTCTTTTTCCACTAGAAGCCTCCAAGCTGGGCTCCTCTCAGGCACTTTGTGCATATTATTTCGCTGCTTTAGTGGAATGGTTCAAATTATAATTTTCCAGCTGAGATGCAAAGACTAATTTGTTCAAGACCACTTTTTTGCGTGTGACAATGTGGATTCCTCTGTGGCCCTTGAGGAGATAAAACGCACCCAAAGCACTGTGGGAAAACCAGAGTGCTAGGAGCAAGTGTTGTGCTCTGTAAGTACAGCAAAGTTGTGTGCTTTCAAGTGTATCCCATGGTCTCTTTAGGGATGAGCTGATTGTCATCTTGGGGTAATGGGAAAGAACACGAAATATTAGACACAGAGTAGGAATAATGAATGGCAGATATAAATCTGAGCTGAAATCCTCTGCTGATACTAATCAATTGAAACTGACAGCAGTAGTCAGTGCTGAGAAACTGGCTGCTGATTTTTGTGGCTTCCCTCAAGACTGCTCCAGCAATGGCAGTTGGTGTTGCATCAGGAAGCCTGGGCAGTGATGTGCATCCTTTGCCTTGAAAAGTGGCTGCCTGTGAACCTTGTCATTGTTGATTAGGACCTGGGGTGACATGGACCTCCTTCCTTCAGTGCTTGATCTGGAGAGAACATGGAGTGTGTGGCTCAGCCTCCTACTCAGGATGGGATACACTCAGGAAACAGGTGATTGAAACAACAGCTTTCCTGGGCCTGCCGGCCTGGAGCAGGGCTGTGAGCCTGTGGCTTTGAGAAAGGCAGGAGATCTCCACTCTGGTGTTTGTGCCAGGGAAGATCTCACCTCTAGCTCATAGGAAAACCAGTTTTAGGTACTTCTGATCTTTCCTGGGACAGACAAACCAGACAGAGAGGCCTGGGACTGGTGACATGCCAGGAGGCTTCTGGATGCAACACAGTGCCTCATCATCTGTGCGTTAGCATGCAGGGTTTACAGCTCCAGAGACTGTTTCATGGCTGCAATCCTGGAGAAGGAGTTCAGGGCAACTGAGAGATGCACCAGGTAGATGCCTAAAATTAAATGCAGTGAATGCATACTTTAATGACAGCCCAGCAGAGCAAAAATGAGCAGCTGGGTCTCTGAGCAATGGAAAAGTGTGGCTGTCGCTGGGCTGCCCTCGCAACCCTGATGTGTGCTTTAACAAATGTCCATGCATAATTCTCCTGGTACACTGATGCAAGCAAATCTCATTGTCATGACCCCATGATGGCAGTGAGGAAAGCAGGGTGGCCTTGAGCTGGCCTGGGAGGAGAGGTCATCTGTGAAAGTGCATTTGGCAAAAAACAAATTAGTGTGGGCAGTGGGATGTCATGGTGCAAAGGGAAACATATGGGAAAGGCTGAATCAAGGTTTATTGCCACCACTCACAAAAGGAAAGAAGGACAATTTCATGGCTGTAATCCTGATATTTGACAAGTAGGTTAAATTCACTTACAAAGTAAACTTATAAAGTAAATAGCTTTGATCCGGTGTGTTTAATTTAAAGCACTTGTTGTTTTATTTATTCTTTTACTGTGAGGAACAGATTACATTTTCTTTAATAGCATCTAAGAAATAAAGGTTTCCAATCCCCACACAGAGGAAGATTTTATCAGCAATACAGTGGTGAAAACTGATTTCTTTGAGCCTGTTCTCATGGAGAAGAAACAATTCCTGTGCCTTAGGAACTGATGTGACTGTGTATTGAAGTGCAATGTCCCAAATACTTGGATAGATATTTTAAAAATTAACTTAAGGATGATTCAAGAAGTTGATAAGTGCTCAGTCACAGCAACAGCAAAGAACAGATATGATGATAAAAATCACAGTTTGCCCTGGACAAGGGGCCTCAGGGAAAAAAAAAAAAAAAACAACATAGAAAAAGAGAGAAGGAATCAATTTGCAAAATATGATTGTTTTTTAAATGTTTGCCTAGCAACAGACCAACAAATGCTCCAACTATGGCTTTATTTCATATTCTCACAGCAATACCACATAGCATTTCAACACAAGGCAGCTCTCACTCTGAAATCCACCCCGGTGACCTCAGCTGCCCTGCTTGGGCATCTTGCAGCTCCCACCACACACCCTTCCCAAGCCACCTCTGACTGTAGTGCCAATGGAGAAGAAAGTGCATCTGTTTCCGCTTTCCTATATTGCAACAACCTATTCCCACAATTGCTCTTGCTTGGCACGAAGGAAGAAAACAACTTGATGTGCCAATTTCCTTCTCTCAGCTTCTGGTGTTGCATTGGTGCTGCCCACCTCTGCACACTCAGCGCCGCATGACCTCACTTTCTCAATATGCTGCCTGAGTTTGCTGATGGAGAAGTCAAAGTTAGGTCAAGTTCTTACATCCTTTCTTGTTGGATACAGAAAAGAAATCAAAGCCCAGGTAAAACCTATTTCTCACAGAGCTCTGCTTACTTTTCCTATCCTCTCATACATACTGGTCCCCAGGCCTTGGGAACACAACCCTGCTTTTCAGAGCAGATTCAAATCAGGGAATTTAAACAAAGTCCACTGGACTGCTGGGAAAGAAAGGCACCAATCTCTCAGAAATTTAGCCTGAAATAAGTTTTAGAACCATTCGTATCCCTGCTTTGCAATGGAACTCAGGTGTAAGAGTGGACAGAGCTGATTGCATAACTGGTGGCCACACTGTGAGAAGCAGACAGTTGTGTGCATGGTGGAGAGGTATGGGATGGCACACCACTTCCCCAACTTTCTATCTTGCTGTTGAGAAAGGCATACCACCATTTTCAGAAAGGGGGTGGAATCAGGTGCCCCTGCCTCTCGCAGATGCAAGACACAGCTCAGCAATGGTATTTGCCTCTGAGGAAAACTGCAGGCTCCCAGATCACCTGCTGAACTCTGTGCTCAGCAGGAGCTGTGAGACCTGATGTTGTGGAGGCAATATATTGGGAAAATGGTTGCATCTCAAAGCACTTGCTGGGCTCTGAACTCAGAGGAAGGTGTGACCCAGAAGCTGTTGTAGCCCATATCCAAAGACACTTCTATCTACTTTCTTGTTTACTTTGCCTGTAGAGTAGCAGGTCTCCTGGTAAGCAACAGAAAAGAGAGGATACGGACAATTCAGCCCTTAAGGACCAGGGTTCCCTGTTTCCTCAGTGCCCTGTTTCTTAATGGGGACAGCAGCACAAATCTACCTCACAAAGGGATAGTCTAGCCAGCAGTTTAAAGGCTGGTTATTCTGGTGATGGATATATTTGTGCATGTTAGATAAAGTGCCACTGGAGACATGTAAAGATGTAACTGGAGCTTGTTATAAGCATTTTTGGGGTCATCTCTAAATATGGCCCATCAGCAAAGAGGAGGCATGTGCCCAGGCAACAGCTGGCGTGTCTGAAGTGAAAGCTCAGCAAGGCGGATGTGTACACATGCTTGTGGCCTTAACATACATGCTTACATACCCTGCTGAATCAGATCTTGGTGACATAGTGGATTGGGCTGTGCTGGCCAAAGACACCCTCATCCCCAGCACAGCCTCAGCATCCCTCAAATTAAGACAAGCAAGGGTTATCTTCTGATAATGTTGCCCTGGATCTCTGGCAGAGGGATGAGGCAGCCAGGCAGGTATAGCTTTAATCAGGATGAGTTTTGAGGCAAGATGCATCAATTTCATGAGTTTAATTATAGGTTAATGGACATTGTCACTTTGCAATTTGGGCCAGGCTGGAGCACGCAAGTAAGTGCAGGGCAGCTGAGAGGTATCTGCTGAGCCTCAGCATCTCTGCTATATTGAGTAGTGCACCTGAGTGCTTATTTCATCTGGAAATATTTTGCCAGTGTAAATGTTGTCCACAGCAGGAGGGCCAGCAGGCTCAATTAGGTCATCTAGCCTTTAAAACACAGACAAAGCCAAGCCCAAGGCCACCCAGAAGCAATTTTGAAGGAAGAGGCTCAGCAGCCTCCTGGGTGGCCAAAAACTACTTTTATGAGCCCAATTGCAGGGAGTCAGGCCTGAAAACCGTCACCTCTGTTCTTTAGGTCTAGGTCCTGCAGATCTTGGTTTCACGGCAAATGGAACCAGATCTATGTATTTGCATTGCAGATGTAAACCTCATCATGGCAGCTCACATAATCACATTTCTGACAAATTATCCAAAGTATATGAAATGATATTTAGCCTGGCTTCATACTCGTATGCTAACTTTGGCCTGGTTGTCAGAAATCAGACAATTCCTAGTGTAGTGTAACATTTGCCAACACAGAGTTCACCCGGTTGCATTTTTTACCACATTTTTGAGATAGAAAAGTGGCTTTATGCTGCATCATCTTGTTTTGCATTATGCTGCCATCATTTTGATCTAGCACTAGGAACTCAAGAGCTGGATTTACTGTACCACCGAATCACAGTCTTCAGATCCCTATCACAAATTGGAGGCTGAGGGATCAATGGCTAATTAGTTGCTGCCTGCAAAGCACCCTGGGGCCTACAGAGAAAAGCATGGCAGTAAGTGACAAGTGTAACTTACTATTCTCCAAGTTAATAGTCCTTTACTTTGCAGTATATCTTTGACCTTAGCAATAATACTCTTCCTACCTCTCCACTCCTAACCACAGAGGGTTACAATACAGAATACATCTGTTTCCTGTTTCATTAATTGCAATTGCACATTCCCAACAGGCTCTCTCATCTGAGATTTAGAGACAAGCAATTTTATCTACAAGTAGTATCTGCTCGTGGGCTGATCTGTCTCCTTTGCATCGCACTGCCTGCTGAAAATCAAGAATAGCCAAATGTAGTAGAAACGTTTTTCCTTTTATTTGGAGAAGTTCGCATCATCCCCTTTTTCTGTTAATGCTATTAAAAGTAAATAGGTTTCTAATGTATTCTAATACAGAATAACAGAATTAACAGAAATGAAGAATTTAAGACAAACCCACAAACCCACAGAAATGACACGCATCAATCTTGTAATAAATTTTCCTTAATATTTCCTTATTATTAATATTGCTCTTGTTTGTCAAGAGAAACTGTGGGCCAAGTAAGAGTATGTGCTGGCTTCACTACTTCACTGAAGTGAGGCCAGTGGGTAAAGTCCCAGCCAAAAGAAATTAGTGGTTAGAAGGCCCTGGTGAATTGGCTACAGGCTACATCACACTTTTCTGCAGAAATCTCTTGCGAGCATCATCTTTCGCCTATCTAGAAGCAAAAGGAAACTTAAAAACCAAACATGCTTTATGGATACCATTGCACATTATGTCTTTACAGACTTTGGGATGAGACTTGGGGTTGTGTATGCAAGTCACCTCTATTGTCTGCTGAGCCACAGAGATTGATTGTTCAGTGGGGGAGCAGCACAGTCCCATTCCTGGAGATACTTAACCCAGTTCCTTTCCCTCTGAGGTGGGGAGACTGCCAGTGCACCCTGCCAGTATCTGCACCTTGGCTGATGAGTGGAAACTTACTATGCTGAAAAAATCAGTTCTATATCAGGGTTTGTAAGCTGACATACAATTGATGAGGTTATCCTTGACTGGAGAATCACCCAATGTGGTGTGATCCCAGGCAACACCTTCAGGAATTTGTAACACACTGTACACTGAGGCAGGGGCTGCTTCCAGTAGGGTTAGAAACAGAAAGTTTTTGTACAGTACAATGGTTCAGGTCAATCCAAGAGGCTCTGGGACAAGGTGGACCATCCCACAATTTAGGCTTTCTATGCCCTTCTGCTAACACTTTGGATGCAGACTGGAATATCTCTCCCCTGACACTATGGTAGCCAGTGAAGCTGAGAGAAATGCATACATTTGAACACTCCTCTCCCTCTGCCTTTTCTATGCTCTGGTGGTGTTTAAAGGAGGGCTTCCTCCAAACTAACCACAGTTCCCTGCTGTTTCAAGTTAAACAGCTTGAAGCTGATGGACCCAAACATGTGCTTAGGGATAAACATTGTGCAAGTATTTGCAGACGTACAACCCTAATCTAGAGAATAACGTCTATCCCAGATATCATTTTGTTTATGAGTGTCAATCCTGGGGCATTACCAAAAGCCCAAGAGAAAAGTCTATGTTTCAAGATGCTTACAGTACCAAGGTCTTATTCCGCAGCCTGTCTCAAACCAGCAGTCTTTACTTGCCAGAAAAAACAGTATCTACTACACAACTAAAATCACAAGCTGGTGTAGGATGATACATTTTGCAAACAGGGTTCAAAGTTGAGAACATGCAGACATGCAAAAGCATTGGAACTTTGCAGGACAAGAATTTGCAAATGCTTTGGCCAGCTCTAAGGCCTTCCTCAGGAAAAGCATGAGTGAACTGCCTGGGTATAGAGAGGGGAGGGAGAAAACAAAAGGATGGCTGCCCAGGCCTGCCTGAGAAAGAGAAATAGCCACCTCATTAGCTTTGTGCTTATTACTTGGCATATTTCTTTCTCCTTGCTGACGCACTAAATGCAAACAGCTCTATCACTCAGAGGCTCCGTGTTGCATTGATCTACAGGATACCAGCTCTCTGCTACAAGTTCTCGTCTCTACAGTTCTTTCTTCCAGGTCCTGAGGTATAACAATGTTTTCCGATATAGTTGCTGCTGCCCAAATGTGACAAAGAAGCCAAACCTCTGAACCTGAGGTACACACTGCATCTAAACCCTCCTTTTCTCTCTCCAGTGAGAACTGGGAGTTCAGTGAGAACTGAACTCCACAGCAGTTCTCTTTGCGTCTAACAAAAGCTATAGGACCTTTGCTTTTAGCTTGGAAAATAGCAGCGTGGCCTTTCAGTTTGGCTTAAACCTCAGAACACAGATCAATATGATGGCCAGCATGCACAGCTTCATGCTGGAGTGTCATCTCTTTTGAGCCCTTATTTTAGCAGGCACTTTCTGGACACAGAGTCATGGGTGCTGCAACGGTGACAAATCCATCAAGAGAAGGTAGAACTGCCTGAATTGCAGGCTTTTCCCGAGGCAGAAACCAGTGTTTGGGAGCTACAAAGCTGGATTCATGTGTTTACAAGAAGATCTGCTGTGCATACAATTTGCTGATGTTTCCCAGGCAGCTTTGCAGATGTGATAGGGATAAGGATAAGCCCCTTGAGACCCAACTCACTTATAAACAATGCTCCTATTTGCAGTGATTCTTGTCCTGTGAGGTCTGAACCCAGTTTGTGTGAAAAGTTTTCTGCAGAGAGTAAATCAATTAATGGCCTTAAACCAGTGAGCATGATTTATCATATATCACATTTCTGTAGTGAGAAGGTACACTGTGCTGACGCTGTGATGCCGATGTGCCAACTTCTGAAGAAACTTAGAAAATTTTGGACAAGATCTCTGCTAGATATGTAGCTGTGAATATGATCTTATGACAGGCAATGAGCTCTTTTTCTTGGACCATCACTTGATGTGGTGGTAATAACTTTGAAAGAGAATAATATTTTTATTTACCTCCTTTTTTTCCTAAGTATAACAGACTTTTTTTGCTGTTATTTCTTTTTTTTTTTTTTAGCCTAAATTTCCTCTCAAAGGAAGCTTTGATTCCCTTGTGTACACAGCCACAGTGGCTGGTAGATGATGGAGGCTGGAGAACTATAAAGATCCTACTTTCATAGACTACCCAGATTTTAAACTGTATTTCAAGAGGCCATACCAGATTTAAGGGGAAGGAAAGAGAAAACATTGTGTCAGATCAGCATAAATTCAAGAGAAGAAAGGGGGGAATCCTTATGTGTGTTTTGTCTATCACAATCAGGAAATACAGCAGACACATCTCTTCATCATCATCTGCTGTCCTTACTCATTATCCTAGGTTAAAGCATGCTGGAGAGAAAAGATTTTGCAACCCCAGCAGAAATATTTGTGAAATGTTTATCTGATCAACTAAAGACTTTGAAGGCTTGCTTTGGGAAAGAGTTCTAACACTTCATAATTCAGATGCAACTGAGAGTCTTAGTGTTGCCTTTTTTGCAAGAAAAGCTTTTTTTTTAGGGCAGCAAATTGGTGTTTGGCATTTTGTACCAACAGTAAGAGTTAGTATGAAGTCAGGGTGCCACAGTTCACTGACTATATTCTTCTTTTTATTTTTTTCTGTTCAAAACTAGAGAGTGCTGTTTCATGTTGAGACACACTGTGTGATTCACTGTATAAAATATCCCTAGAGGAGAAGAAAATCCCAAATCCCAGATATTGCCCATAAACCATCTTCAAATGCACAGTGAGATGTATGTTACTTCCCTTTGCTCTGCGTGGAAAGAAAGCCTGATACTAATCCTTACTATTCCTTTCTGCGTCAAGAAGGAGACTGCATAGAATGGAAAAGCACTCTATGCATCTGTGTGCTAACAGTAAGAGTACTGGCCTTTCCACATGGAAAAAATGAGGCAACTATCGGAAACTCATAAGCAGCTTGGGAAGAGCCAGTTTGCTGACCTGCTCCATAGCTTATCAAACTCCTGGGCAGCCAGGCTCTGCTTCCTTCTCTATTGCGTGTGATAAGAGTGAAGCTCAGAAAAAGCAACCCCTGTTATCATCATTTTACACTTCTCAGCATATCCTAAATTCAAGGCCAGACTACCAGAAAGATATATGGAAAGGGTTTGGTGTGACTAGTCTCCAGGCTAGACAGTTATGGCTGACATCAAGCAGAACTGTGTGGGCCTACTCGGTCATGTTATGTGGTCAGGGCTACAATTGCAACTGTATTGCCCATTGTTTTCTCTGCCTTGATTTCAAGTGTTTCTTGCAGTCTGGCTCCTTGACACATTTCAATGGATAAATGCTTCTGACTTTCCATATGATGCCCAGTATGAACACTAAAGACATATTAAATGGCAGCTGTGCAGAGCTCACCTTTCTGACTACCGTTTAAGAACTTTTCATCTTTCTCCTCAAAGCAGAGCTTTGGTTGCAACATTTCTCTTTCCCTGCAGGTGCTATATATTCATTTATGTCATCTCAAAGACCATGAATTCAGACATGTCAGTCTGAATTTCCAGCTTCAAAGTCAAAAAAAGCACCTCAGAGAGACTATAATGTGCCTGCTCCTACTTCTGACCACTTGTAGAAATAACATTTGGTCATAAGACATGAGGTCACCATGCAATTCCTGAGATACATCCAATTCACATTTAAAGTACATCTACCCTTCAGTCCATTTTTGTCTGGAAAATGTACCCTGTTCTGAGCTCAGCGTTGCAGTGGTGGGGACTTATCACTACTTCAGCTAGTAGTTTAAAATCAGCTCCTTTTAAATCTAAATATTGAAGTCCTAGGACTACAGTAGAGACTCAATCTGGGCTGAGCCCAATCTAGTAATGCCTGAATTGCCAGAAGAGAAATGCATACCAAGCATTTTCAAAAGACTCATGTTGGAAAAGTCTCACAAGAATGAGTGATGATCCCTGTAACTTCCATTAGTAATACCTTGCTTCAATACAATTAATTCTTGTAAATCTCCTGATGATACACATTATCTCCTACAGATTCTGCTGTAATGTCCTATAATCCTCCTTAACAGCATAAAGAATTCTTTCTTTATAACTTTCAGTTTCTCTAAGGAGAATGTTGTAATTTCAGCTTTCCTACTTTTCAGTGTCATAAAGTTTTTTTGGACCTTCGGCCAATTCTTTCCCTTCATGTTGCCTTTTAATTAATATTTTGCTTTGTTTTCTTCTTCTTTTTTCTTTTTTTTTTTCCTTTTTTTTCAGAAATGGGTAGTAAGTTGACTGTATTGTTCCTGGTATTCCTTCATCTATACAACTTTCATTGCTGAAACAAACAGGACTGGAGCTTGAGTAATGTAAATTAAGAGCAACAGATGAGATAACTGAGGCAGGAATGAGACAATATGATGCCTTGCTCTTGCGAAAGGGAAATATAAATTTCTGAGGTTGTAAACAAGCTCTTCCTGCTGGATCAAAACCACAACATTACAGGCAGCAGCAAAGGATGGTCTCAACATTTTAGGGCCTTGGTGTTTAGGATTAATTTAGCATATTTTGCTTTTGCCATGATTTAAAATCTTTCCTCTTGCCACAAGGCAATGAGCAATGAGTACTATGTATTTTAATCTCTGCAAAGATATTGAAATACTTGAAACTTGCTGCACTCCATGGGATGCTTGAAAACATTCCTATGAAAGGAAATGATAGTTGAAATATAATCTTTGTAATTTCTACTAGCTACAAAGAAAACATTTGTTTTGATGTTTCCTTCAATGACTCCTTGATTGTACAGAACATTATAAATGGTTCTACCAAAAATTACTACTTATTTACAAGTTCTATTAGCTCTGTACCAGATGACAAGATGTTAATGAGTAGGTTGGTGCAAATATTAATGACTATGACTATTACACTCACACCCAAAGGAAAAAAAATCCTGTGAAGAGGCAAAAACATCCTGCTTTGAGGAGAATAAAATATATATGGACAAATAAAGAAAACTGTAACTTAGACTATGAGCTGAGGCACAGAGAAATGGAGAGACCTGCCCAAGGTCACCTAAGGAAGTCACACAGACCCAGATGATCCTAAGTTTCCTTATAGTTTCCTTATTCTTACTTTTACTTATATCCAGGGTGAGAATCATAAATATTTCACAGAGAAAACTTTGGAACTTTGGCCCCTATTAGCTGCTTCTAAAGCTTCTAAAGCTGTATAATTATTCATGTGTTTTGGTTTGGTTTTTTTTTTTTTTTTTTTTTTTTTTTTTGTGAGCTTCAATCCAGTCTGGGATTAATTTAGGACATGGTGCAGCTGAGTACTGCAGTGCCATGCTTACAGTGAGCTGACAGCAGTGAAATCCCACCCTAAATTTGACTCACTTAAAACCAGCAAAATATATTGCCAGGTGTCAGACCCATCTGCACTGATTGCACTGATTTTCTTCAGCAGTGCTTCAGGCTTCCTCCTGTATGCATCTATGCAGGGAGACCTGGCTTACAACCAAGGCAGAGGAATTCATTTGATCCTACATAGTAGAAAGAGGTACGAAATAAATAACTTCCTGGGGCAATGTCAGTAGAAGACGGACAGCAGTTTTGGAGCTTATTATCAGAAATTTAGAAAATCTCAGGCTGTACAAAATCAATTAATTACTTCTGTGGTATTACACCTGAAACAGGACAGGCTGCTCTTTCCTGATGAAAAGCCACTGAAGTGAACACAGTCTGGATTTCTGTTTTTTTGGTTGCAGTACCTGTCAGAAAAAGAACAGAAGAGGAGGACCTTCTGATTTCAAGTTTTGTGCTGGGCTGCATCTGTCTCTGCTCTAAAATGTAACAAGAGAATGAATGCACACTGGCATTGCATTTGTTCAACATTGCTTTTCCTTGTGAGCATGATGCAGGAATTAATACACAATCTGTATCTCTGCTAAGGAGATCCCTACAGGTAACTGTTTCTTCTTAAAAACTAAGTTCCAAGTTTCCTAACAAAAAAGCATGAAGTAAATCCACAATAAAAATAATAAAAAATGTTTTCTAACTCCTATCCTGTTATATTTTTAATTTATACATTGGCTTTTAGACAACCGAATAGCTTTGTTTCATTCAGTACATTTTTTCAGTTGATTTGAACTTTGAGTAAAAATTCTGCAAATAAAAATAAGAATAAATAGATATATTTGCACTGGTATAGATGAACACCTACATGTGTAATGCAGCTTTGGAGAATGTATTTGCCCTGTAAGTAGCAGCTTGGGAAGGAAATGGAACACAACCAGCACTTGTGAATGGGTGATATGAAGTTGAGTGAAGTTCAGCAGTCTCTTCTTATCTATACCCCCTGCTGAATTCACTTTGGTTTAAACCACCCCCACAGAGGCTTCTCTGTGTGAAGAGGCTGAAGTCAGGGTTCAAACTCAGCCTAAAAGTGCAATGGAAACTCATCCTGTGTCAAACAGTTCAAAATCTTGGTATTTTTGGTGTCCACATTTCTAAGATGTTGTAAGTTATCCCTGTCTTGCTGGGGAACAAAAAAGGAAAAAGTGTTTCTGATATTGTCAGTATTGGAGACCAAGCAGAAAATATTTTTTTTCTGATGGAAGAAAAACATTTGGCTGCATCGTTTGCAGAGAAAACACCGTTTTCTGCTCTTTGGGAGGAAAAATATAGTATTTTAGTGCACCGTAGTGCTAGTCTGTTTCCTCTAGCCTCAAAGAAAGCTTTCCACAAAGTATCCTGGTAAACCTAGAGGCAGAAGTATAAGCCTTATCATCTTGTGCAGGCATCTCTGCACTGAGACTATCCCACCCAGGATTGGGGAACTGCTCACAGCTTGCCTGCAAGCAGAAAAGACACTCAAGACTTTAATTTCAAGCAGCTAATCATATCATGGCTGATCTGAGGAACCAGCTCTTGCCTCATTTTTTTTTTCTATTCAGTGCACGGTTGGTCCCTGCACTGAAGAACATGAGTCTGACAGCTTAGCAGGAACATAAAGAAATAATGGATGACAACTATATCCAGAGTTATCTAAATTGGTCAGAGGCACTTGGAAAATTTATAATATATATTTCAATTTGAAGCTGACCTTTAACTACTGAAGGCTAAAATATTTTTCTGAAGTAGAATATCTTGAGAACTGGTTTCTAAAGGGCTTTCTACACATTCCTCTGAAGCACTGAGCAGTGACCACTCCCACAAACAAGAAACCAGCTACGTGAACTGTTAGTGTAATCTAGATTTGCCTGGTTCTTGAAGGTTTCAGGTGTGTATAAATATATGTGTATGCATATAAAGGTGTGTGTGTGTGTATGCAATTTAGCAGAAAGAATGAAGGAGAGATGCTTCTGAAGACTTGTAGGCAATCAGGATATCATTTCCAGAGTTGTACTCAAGCTAAACTGTTACTATTCTCAGTTTTATTCGGATTTTACTTTAATACAGAAGAATTGCATAAAATATATCTTCTTGGAAAATATAATATGAAAGAATCTTATTGAAGTACCCACTGTCCTTGCCAATGAGCTGTGTGAGAGGAAAACACATTTGGAAACTAGTGTTCATAGACTGGGCAAGAGGACTGGAAATTTTGCAGAGATGCTGTTCTGTTGTCCTGTCCTGTTTATCTTCTTTTGCTCTTCTTGCTCAGCTGGCCAGTGGTTAAGGAGAAGTATTTTGACTCTTGTGAGTCATACTTACCAGAAACATTTTGCTTTGAGCATTTCCTTGTTGCCATGATCCTAGTCCCCCTTCTTTCTGTCTTTCCCATTTAAATGGAAAGACAGCAACTACGATGTGGAAATATTACATGTTCTTGTATGAAGAGCACTGCATTGGTCATGTACAAATATTTCCATTACAGCAACCCAGGAACAACTGCAAGTAGTATTTGTGATCAGGGTAGGACCCATATGATGGGCCACTGATATCTGAGAAACTTGTGTCTATGGCTTAAGTAGCTTCCAATTCACGGGAAGGAGGTGGTTAAAAAGCAGGTGAAAACAAGATATGGCTCTGGTCCAGACTCATATCTGTACTGAAAGTGTGGAAGAGAAAAGTTTCCAAAACCACCTATTCTTTCCTTCAATCTTTTCTGTTATTCTATGGGGTAGTGCATTTCGCTTACAAGGGGAACTCTCACCATGTACAAGCGGCTGCTCCAGAGTTTCTAAGAGGGTGTGAAGATTATGCATCCAGTGAAGTGTCACGGAAGCAATAGCCACACTGCCCTGTCTCTGCACTGCAGGACCTCCTTGAGCAGGGTGAGCACTGCCTCTTTGTTTGGGTGCTGAAATCAATAGAAACTCTTTCATGGCTTCAAGCTACAGTGAAAGATAGACCTTTTTCAGTTTTGAATCACAAAGAAAACAACCTCACTATGAAGGAATTATCTGCAGGCCTGCTCTGTACAGGAGGTTCACAAGCAACCCGTCCCATCTGATGAAGGCCATGGGCCTGCACCAACCATCAGAGAAGAGGCACCAGCTTGCAGCTGGTGACAGCCATGGCTAAAATAGGTACTAAAGCTTTCATGCCTACCTCTGCCCTCTCCTGGATGTGTGATGAAAAGTGTGGCATCCCCACAGACTGGCAAGTCTTCTAGTTTCACTTTTTGGTTATAAGCAAGGTTCATTGCATTTCTGTTATTTAGGGCCAAGAATTGCATTACAGTCAATGGAGATTCACCAAATAGCCACGATGAGAATGGCCCCACGTTACTTCTGATCCACCATTATAAACATTTTGTCAGATTCCTTGACTATCTGAGAAGTTCTGAAATTCAGAGTGATTGCCTAGCTCAGAAATGGGTGATCCTTCAGCAGCCATCCCCTCAGTTTCTACAATGTTATACATCATTCTTCTCAGTACTGAGTCCTTAACCAAAGCCAAGCACATTCTTCTTGGTGGCTTCTGTTTGCCAGTGTTACAGCTGAGTGGATCCCAAACATTCCTGAGGAAGGAGCCCCTCCCTGCCCTCAATGTCACTCATTTTTTAACAGATGTGTAAGTGAAGGATGGTGTCTTGAAGGTCACTCTACAGGGTCTACTAGACAGCCAGCAATCTTCAAAGACTATCTGGAACCACTGTGCAAGTGGAAAGTATTAATAAGCATATGTTGTAAATCCACGACTCCACCCAAAAACTCTGTGGGGTTATCCTTTCTTTCTCCAGCCTACCTCAGCCTCTGAGCTGTGGTAACTATTGGAAAGAGTTGGAGGTTTGGATAATAACCACTGCTTTTTGTAGGACATGTTCTAAGTTATAATAATATGATAGAAAACCAACCCTTTCCATGGCTTCCGATTTCTGTAATAACTTGTCTCTCATCCTGACATGCAATTGTGTTTTGCCTGTTGTGCTGCCAGTGCTCTGACTGCTCTGACTGCCTAGCTGCTCCAGTAAGATCCTAAAGCTTTCTGGCCCTCAGAAGCTTATCTTGGTCCATGGAATCCAGGAAAGGATCTCTGCACCCGAAATTTTCCTAATTTTGCTCAATGGTCTAGTGCTGAATATCCATTCTCCTACCTCCTGAAATTAATAAAGAAGGCATTCCTGTGTTACTCCTTTCTTGTCTATCAGCAATCGATCTAAGCCATGCACGTCTGTGCTTATCCTCATTTTAATTTGTCTAGTCTGGGACATGAAGTTCAGACTTCTATTCAGACCTGACTCTGCTATATTTAACTTCACATCTGATTTAACCCTCAGATTTTCCAGAAGGAGCCCAGATGAGATTTCTCAGCGATGCACCATTCACAACTGGTCCGCAGACCAATGTGCACCCCTTTAAACACAGAGATATGCAACAACATTTCCAAGACAAACTCAGCATCCTGTGCTTTGACACCCAGCTGAAGCCAGACTTAGTTTAAGGGACAAAAATTCTCACCCAGGAGGGCTGGGTGTGTTTCCTTGTCAGAACAGGAAAAAAGTTTTTTTAATGCTCAGTGGCCTCACACCTGCCTTGAGTGTATGACTCTGGTTTAAGTCCTACAGTCAGTCCCTGACCATCTTTGGTACAAATTTAAACCAAACCTCAGGCTGCTTTAATTTACGTGACGAGTCAGTATGGGTGCCAGGCTGACTCACGATGCAGAGATTCAAAAAGTGCGTGAGAGTCATATTCTCTCCTTGTAAAGATGAATCCATTGCTGCAGATCTGAGCTATGGAATAAATACCGCAGGAAGCCAACGGAAAGTGAAATCGTCTTGTGACATGCCTTAATTACTTTCCTGCAGTTTCAACAATATGCCTAGTGACAATTTAAACCTCAGAGCAGAAATCTATAAACTTGACTGTTTCAGCTAAAACTAAAATCACTGCACTCAGGGAAACTTCTGCAGTGCAGAACCTCTGGTTTAGCTGATGACCACCATTTTCCGTTATCTTCTGTAAGCCAAATGCCTCCCCTGGTACATTAGCGCCCTACCACAATAAAAGACATAATAGGAAGGCATCCTGAGAAATACTGCACAGCTGAGGATGCTCAGTGCTATAAGGCATCTATGCTAGATCTTCTATGAATTAACAAAGCGTAGTTTCCAGATAAAAAAAAAAATGTGGACTCTAAGTGCAAACCAGAAGCATTTCTGGATTTCTTGAGCGCTCTTCTTAAAGGTAAAAGTCTTTTGTGGGTATTTTTCCATAGTTCACAATCTTTTCATTAAAAAAGCACAACATTTACTTTTCAAAGTCTGATTCCTTGACAAAAAAAAAAAAAAGCTAATGGCCGAAGCATTTCAGATCAACTACACATAGGCTACAAAGTTATCTGAGTTCTCACTGAAGGATCCTTAGCAGCAGATGAAAACTGGTGTTCCACCTCAGCTAAGCAAATGATTTTCTGGGAGGTGCAAGGCATAATGTAAAGCAAAAGGAAAGTAGAGGGAATGAATTGCTGGTCTGTGGGCTGTTTATCAGCTCTACTCTCACTTTCCTCATGAAGCGCTGTGGGAGGCATTTCTGTGGGACATGATAATAAAAGCTAGGATGTTTTTCCACCCAAATTTTTTCATGCTTTCTTTGCTTTTGCTGTAGATCCCAGAGACCAGATGTCTCATATTAAAGAAAGAATAACTTACTTAACTTCTCTTTAGGGACATGTTTGGGGAAGGAAAGGAGAAAGAGTTTGTTCTTTTTGAAATGAGAGTTGAATTGACGCATGGCAGATAAATGGTAGGCAGAGGCCAGGCATGTTATTGATAGAAAAGAGGATAACTCTGAACAGCGAGGCTGATCACCAGAAGAGCTGAAGGTAATTTCTGAATATAACTTTCAACAGAACAAGCTTTTCTGTAATGCCTACACGTAGAAATTTCCCTCCAACAGCTCCCACTTGACATCCACTATTTAACATATGCTCTCAGCTTACTTATTCAATTAATGAAATTTTTATATAGCTTTTAAGTTTCCTCTGAGTGTATTGAATTAAAGCACATCCCATGTGCTGTGGTCAACTGGTGAGGAGAGCTGGAGAGCCAGGAGGGCAACACTACTTTGACCTTACCCTGATTGCAGCTAGCCACTGTGCAGATGGGAAACAGAAAATTACACTTCACCCTGTTGCCCTTGTGGCTCATAACTATCATCGGCTTCGGGGTGGCTTCTGCACCACCCAGCTGTAGTATGCATGAGCACCCAGCCTGCCCAACCTCCTTTGGCTGTCCTATACCTGAGAGCGACCTGAGCACTTGGTCATTGTCTCACAGGGAAACGTTCCTACCTCCTGCACTTGGGCAGACCCTGCTCCAGCCCATCCTTGCATCAAGTGGGACAAGGTTTTGTGAGGGATGATACAACTTCTTCATCAATGCAGCCGCCTCAGCTCTGACAGCAGTGAACAATGGCAGTGTGCTGTGGTGCCTGTTGATTACAGACATGTTAGTCATTGGGGCCACTGTTGTTTGGGCTTCTGTGTCTACCTGGGTTCATCTGCTATTTCTCATAACAAACTGACAACATAAGCCATCACCTTGCACAATGAATCCTTATGCTTAGGAAATCAGTACCCCGGTTCCTCATTTGAGCTTCTCACTGATACTTTATGCAAATGTCATCATTTGTGAAAGAAGTTGCACTCAGTAAACCATTCCCTTGACAGTGCTTTGAGAATGAGATACGGCCTTCACTTATCTCCACTGGACTGGAGACCAGCTTGGACACTGAGATCACTCCCTACAAATCCCAGAGAAGCACAGCAGAGGTGTTTAGTCCAGTTAAAGTCCACAGCACATCCATTCCACACTCAACCACAAGACAGACCTAACAAAATAAGGCTGTGAGCAAAAAAGACCAAAACCCTCAAAAACTATAATGTGTTTCTGGAAGGGAGAGAGAGACCACAGGCTTTATGGTGTCCTGAGTTCTTGTAGTGATAGAGAACTGGCATGTCCTTAAGAAACAGAGTGCAGCTCATTTCTGTCAATGCAAATGCAAGGGCATTTCAGTGTCAGGTGACATCAACACATGGTAAAACGAACAGAGGTTGCTGCAGTGTCTACAGCTACAGATGTGCAGAACAGCTAAGGAGCACCATGTGTTCCTCAACTCCTCTGAGCTTCCTTCAGTCTTCTGATTTCTGTGTCCTCCATCCATCAAGAGTCCTAGAGGAGCTCATTTCCCCCATCTTTCCTACAGCTATAAAGTGGCAGCTACTCTATTAGGATTTATTAGCTCCCACTGGGAAAGAGGAACAGAGATTCACATGAGTCATTAAGTTTAAGTCCTGCCATGAGGATGACCATGAAAAATGATATTTTAGAAGGGTTTTCATTGGCACCACTCACCCAGTTAAATACTTATAGCATAATTACTAAAGGAAAAAAGATGTTTTCATTAAGAAAACCAATCAAACACAACCCAAACACAAAAAAATACTCCACAGTACCCAAAAAAACTACACACATTTCTGCAAATTATTTATGGTGCAATTGGCTGTTCTGCTCAAACAAGTTACAGGTCATCTGTGTGCACAAAAGAAAGAACTTGCCCAGAAGCTTAATTTTATTTTAAGGGTGAGAAACAGAAAGAATAAATGTTTGCTGCAGAAGTCATTAGCATAAAAATAGACCTGGTTAAAAATTCTTCTCAGAACACATTTTTCTTTTGTGTGGCATAAAAAGACAAACTTAAAAGGATGCTTGTGCTCAAGTTTGTTTTTTACTTTCAGTCAATGCTAGGAAACTCAAAACTTTTAGCCAAAAAGCATTCATGCAATCTATGCAAGTATCTGAATGATTTTTTTTCTTTCTGGTATTTTGACTAGATTTAATGAAAATACATTATAGCTGCAGATAATTATTAGCAAAAATCACCATCAGCAAGCTCTTTAAATCTTTCATCTTTTCCCCTCAACAGATTTTTCTCCTCCTAGAATTTCAGTATTCCCAACATAATTATCCCAGCTTCCCAAAGTACTGTAACTTGAATTACCTGGCTGCCTCTGCAGTGAAGCTGTGGACTGCAACCTATAGACAATACTTTTATCTGTCCATAATGTCCCTGTCACTGAACAGGATGTAACACTGATGCAGCACAGTGACATCTACATGCTGTACCTGCAAGGTGATCTGGTCAGATCAACACATGGCTGCCTTGTCACACTACTCTCCTTGGGTTTGAGAGTGCACTTATTTATTTGCCTAGTCCTCCAACAAGGCTCCTTCTGCTTCTCATGCACTCTTGAGTCCCTTGTTACCAGCTTAGCAAAGCCTGCTGTCACAGTGATGGGGACTGAGGAATGAGCTTCAGCACCTGAGCCTAACTGCTATGGGAGCTCCAGCTACAGATGTGCAGAACATCTGAAGGACCACCATGTGTTCCTCAACTCCTCTGAGCTTCCTTCTGTGTCCTCCATTCACCAAAAAGGTCAGGTATTACCCAAAAGTTCCCAATGGTAAGTTCAATGGTATTGCCTGAGCTACAGCTACACAACCTGACAATTGCACGTGTAGCTGGAAATCATCCTGCCATACAAGTATTGCTTTGTAACACATTGAGAAATACAGGTCCCTTGAAATTTGACTCAGGCAGAACCATCTGCTCCTGAGGACCAACTAAGGGATCTCAACAGGGCAACAGGAGGAATTGATTGTATTGAGAAAATATGCTATAAATAGAAAAGGGTTAAAACCAGATGGATGGACCTCATCACTTGTTTTTTGTTTGCTTTTGCAAAACCAATACCAAGAATGGTTTGGCTGCAGGCCTTATTTCTGAGCTCATAACATTCATGGGTGGATCTGGGGTTCAGAGAAATGTTTTCTGTCAAGAGCTGTCAGCAGAATAAGAACAAACTATTATCCATTTCAGCATGCTCCCACATTTATATAACTGAACCCACTCTGACCATCACCACATTTTTCACTATAGGTTTTGAAATTAAATGACTGAATATATCTTTGAAGCTGTTTCCCTGCCCTTCAGTGCTGGAGACTTTATCTCCTCCGTATCCATACTGGGACTCTGCCGAAGGTGCATTCGTTTCTCAGTCGAGGACCACCAACTCTGTAAGGTGTTCATAGAGTGGCCTAGTGCAAATTAATATTGTAGACTCGACTTGGGTGTGAACAACGGGCATTGATCTTGCAGGAGAGAGTCCCCTCCCTATTCAGATCCTCCTGAAGTCGCAGAGCATGGAGCGTATAGATACTATAACATCTCTGCAGAGAGATACTGCCAGAAACACCTAATTTCCCAGAAATGAGATAGGACAACAGGTAAAAAATTAACCTAGAGGCACTGTTAATTCCCCTTCTGCTTCCCTCTCTCCTTCCTCCTACTCACATCTATGCAAGTCCATGTGTATGAAGTATCTGATCAAAGTCTTGTCAGGTGTTACCCAAAGGTAATATTACTAAGTTAAATGGTATTGCCTGAGCTGCAGCTACACAACCTGCAACTGTTGCACATGTAGCTCCTGCATTTTAGGAGTCTAATAAGTCTCTAGTTAGTGTGGAATAAGACAGGTTTAAGTGCTGCTACAGCTCCAGAATTTCTTATGGGTCCTACAATCTCAACCTAATCCAGGAAAGCACTTAAACAAAATTTATCTTCCACACCACTGACATCCATTGGACTACATTTTCATCAACACACTGCGTTATAAAACATTAATCAGTAGAAAGCCCCATTATTTTCAGTGTATTAACTTTTATGGAAAATAACTTCTCAGCTGTTTGCCATTTTACCATTCCAGTATCAAGTGATGGAATATTATTATTAAATGTGTTTCGTTAGACCTTATCACTCTTACATTCCCATGTCAGCTGCCTTTTTAAATAGTTTTTTCGTTTGTAAGGAAACATTAAAGTCTTACTGCTTGAAAAGTCTCATTTTTACTCATTTTATTTTCTTCCCAAGCATTAAAGTTGTCCAGCTAAAGGATTTTCTGCTCCCTACAATGTACTGCACAGATTGATCTATAGACAGAAATACTCTATCAGAACAGCTACTGCTGCAGAGTAATAGCAGTGCAAACCTTTGTACATATTTCAGTCATCACAACTGTATCTAGACCTGTGGGCACCATGCCTGGGTGTGAGAAGGTATTCAAGTATCTGAGCCAATCATTCCTATGTGGTCCTTCCAGCCAGGGTGTGAATTTATGCCAAATGAAGTGATATGCCATCCTACATCCTGTCCACAGCAATTGCAGCAAACTGGCTTACTTTGCACAGATGTCTGAACAGGCTGTCATAGGATCATTAGCTTTGATAAAGATGGGAGATCTACTGCCAATTAACTTTGCATGAAGAGAAGTGTTTCAATCTTGGCAGGAAAGAGAGAGCTGAAACTCATTCAAGCAGTTACTGTTATCAATATCCTGCTCCTTTTTGCCTCACTGTTCACAATGTATAATACTTGATTTCCAGAAGAAATAGTGATCTTTCTCTAACTATAGCAAGCAAGCAGGTCTTTAGCTCTTCTCCTCCCATTTAATCAGCAGACATGTGCTATTAATGGTTAGACCAGCTGTTTGCAGTCGCAATTCAGCCAGAGTTACACTGATTTTTACTAAGCGAGGATCTGATCTAATACGTTTGAATTCCTCTCCTTGCTCAAGCAAAGCTACAAAGCCTTTGCTGTGATTCTGCCAGCTTTCATCGGCTAAGTTGGTCAAGCCTGAACTCTTTCTGGATGGGAGTTTTCCAAGAAAAATCCAGTAACAAGCCAGCTCCCCAGCACAGTGTTCATGGGCGCTGTGTTGTCAGGGGAGTCATATTTCAGATGTGGTCATACCCAGGCATGGATTCAGGACTGACTTAAAGGGAAGAATACCACCCCCTGAATAGCCAGCACAGCTTCCTGCAAACCTGGAGGTTTCCTGGCCATACATCAGAAGAGGTTTCTGTTCGTTTTGACATTTTTGTTTACCCTCGGTAATTTTCCACTATGCCACACTTCCATGGATTTTTCTCATTGGAGCAAAACAGACAGTGACCCAATGAGTTTACTTGGTTTATGATATGCCGAAGACCTAGCATCCCACCACCACACCCTGAGGAGCTGGGGCTTAGATACAGCTCTGCTCAGCCATGATGAGGTGGGAATTCTCCCCAAGAGTCTCGCACAGGAGCTTGGTCTTCTCTAGAGCACCTACAAGGTCACTAAAAGGAAAAAGAAGGGGAAAAAAAAGAAAATGCAGAGGGGAAATTAACAAAATCAAGGTTCCCAACTGCTTCTAATTTCCTTCAGAGACTGTGCCTAGATGAGCATCATTCATCAGCAGGTTCTTGTGCAGCAAAATCTCTGCATCCAACCTGCCATCTTGCCAGAAACACTGTACAAGATCAAAAGCGTGGCTTCCTCCACCCAGACCCTTGCATGGGTCTATGCTTTCTCCAGGACAACTCCCCAGTTCAGTGCTGGGCTTTGTAGCTCTATGCTTGTGGGTGGCATGAAACTGCATCAGTTAATAATAGCTCTTTCACTTCTCCCTGTGGTATAGAAACAACTTTCTGACAAATTGTTGGGACTGAGGGTTTGAAATGTACCTGATGAGGCCAAGCACAGGCCCAGTGACAAGGAGCTGTGCTCTCCGGCTTTTAGCAACAGTCTTCTTTTGCAGTTTTTTTTTTCCACTAAGGTTTAATAAAATACCCTCCCACATCAAAAATAACCAATTAAGATACTCAAAAACTGACTGGATGTGGTCATGGAAAACCAGCTCTAGCCAACCCTGCTTTGAACAAGGGTTTTGGACCAGATGATCTCCATCAGATCCTTCCAACACCATGATTCTGAGTTTCTTAAGTACTTAAACCAATGGACACTTGATGAGAAAGAGGATGACATTTTCCTCTTAACATATTTCATCCTGGAAATTAACATATATGGAAATTAACGTAGACATTTCTTTTCCCCTGCCCTAGGAAAATAGTTGATAACTCTTTTAAGGTTGTGTGCTTTTTACTAGGTTGTTCTTAGGGGACTCAGGAGAAGGGGAGGTGCTTGTAAGTAAGGAAAAATACATAGCCTTTCATAAATTCAGAGTGAGAGATAATCAGAATTAATTCATTGCACTCCCTGTTGTTCTTTTCCATTCAGTGCAAGGCTGCAACAAGCCCAGAGTCCCAGAAGACTAATAACATTCAGAGGTGATCCTGAAGAGATGTAAAATCCCTCCAGAAGCCTGAAGCTAAGATTGAAAACGCGGACATCTTTCTACACCTGCTCTGGACTTCATAATTACATTCAAGGGAGTAAACTAAGCTCCTTTATTAATCTTCTTTACCTGAAACTGATGCTTCCCCTGACCACACAGTTGGAATACAGATTCCAACATTCATTTCTGGACAGGGGTTTGAGCTCAAATTTGGTGGGCTTCTAGGAGTGTGGATATTTATTCAGCACTGCAAATTCCTCCCACGCAGAAGCCAGGAACAGAGGTCTCTTGAGCCAGACTCTTGTGCTGGATGTTCATGACTCAAGGCTGACTTGTCAAGTCTCTTGCCTCTGCTGATGCGGCAAGACCATTTACAGGTGACCTGACTACACTGTCCTGTTTATCCTCTTGCTGCAAGAATGGGGATGGAGGGAGATGCCTCATCTGCATATAGCTAGGGAAGGACTGGCTTTCTGAGAAACACAAAAGAAGTAATTTCTAGGTGTCCTAACTTCAGGGAGGAAAGACAAAGGAACCAAAATCAGAAACTGTGTCTGATCTGCAGAGTGCCTGAGGGAGAACCCAAGCTGGTTAGCCAGCCCTATGAAATGGGAAGTGTGAAATACTCACAATATAGGTAATAATGCAGGGAAGTATATTAGGAAGGGGAAAGTGGAAATTAGATGGGAAGACACCTTAATAGAAATGTTCCCTGCCTTGATAAGGACTCAAAAGAAAAGCAAACAATGTTTTTGAATCTGTTAGTCTATCTTGGGTGCTTACTATTTGAAAACACTTTACCAATAAAAGAAAAAGTTACAGTGCAAGCAGACGCAAAGAACTGACAAAAGCTGGTTGTCCTAAAGCTGGAAAAAGGAGGAGAGCTTCTTGATGAGGAAATCTAGAGCTCCTGAGATAATTTCTCTGCTGATTTTAGAAATAGATCCTTTCACTAAGTATTTTAAGGAAGAAATGCCTTCACATATGCTTTTAGTTAGCTTAAAAAGACACACACTATTGTGTTTTTCAAGCTGTCTAAAAATACTCCTTTGAAGGGAGTAGAATCACATTTACATGGTTTTAATTAAAGAGAACACCTGCTAAGGTAGATAGCAAATTTGGTCTGCTGGCCAGCTGAATTGTTTACATGTTGGAGATCTACAAACCTAAGACATATTTAATCAGGAAACCATTTCCTTTCATGCTATTTCTTACTGCATCTACTTACTACAAAAGATACTGCATCAGACTTTTGCATGCTTTGGCTCATACTCAGTTCAGTGAGAGCTTTGATCAAGTCAGAAGAAATTTGTGGATTCATATGTTTTGCTAAGGCCAAAAGGGACCCCTTTGTTAGTACATCTTCACCCATTGTCCCTCATCCAGACCAGTAAGCCTCTGCTACAATTTCTTTCTTTTCTACCTAAGCCACCACTAACAAGGCCAATAGCTTGTGACTGACTTGGGACAGATTTTTCAAGAACACGTTCTTGAACTAAGGCAAGAACATGCACCCTGATGTAAATGATTGTACCTGAACATACCCACTTATTCTGTGGCCTTTCTGCTTTGTCTCTTTCTTTTAACAGCAAAGTAATGTGATGTTGCCATGATTTCCAGCAAAATGGTATTTGATATCATCAGTGCAGAAGGAATGCAACAACTGATTTCTCTTCCCTGTTCTCATTGCATCCAAGTCACAGATCAAGATTCAGATAAAGAGGTAGACTCATATTCCTGCTTAAATGGTTATTTCTACTTTAACTGGATTTTCTGAAGAGGAGACTTCTGCATACAATTATAAACTTGGCTGGTTTATAATTTTTTCCTTACACTCAGTTCCTGCTCAGATGGCATCACCCTGATGCACTTTTGACAAAAGAAAAACACTATCCATTTACTCCATCCAGTGGAAAGTGAACGAAGGCATTTATTAGACTGAGCTTCTTGTTTGGTTTTCCTTGGTCTTAAACTCCTAAGAAAAGCCAGAAATATTTCCTGTTGCTTCGCCACCCTCTGAACAGATCTCCACATTCACAGAGAAATCTCGGAGGGAAGGAAAGGAGAGAGGAGTCCAGCTCCCACAGTCCTGGGTGAGCATCAGGGCAGATGCTCAGACACCAGCACACCCACATGAAGATGGGAAGAAGAGCCCTGTGCTTGAGGAAAGAACCTCAGCAGCTTGCAATTCTGGCAGCAACAGAGCACACACCTTCTGTGGCTTACCCAGCCCTGCTATCTAAGGTAAACCTTCTCAGAGAGCAGGCAGGGTAGGGAGGCATTAAGTGGCTGGTGGGGACATTGGCCTCCATAGCAAATGTACCCTCCAGTCCCTGAACAGAGTTTAATCATGACACCCAGAAAGACCTCTCCCTATCCTCTCATGCCTGCTATGCTTCCAGACATTAGTATATTCAAAGGAAAAAGGAAAACTGATAGATTTTCCTACTTTTTATTCCTTGCATAAAACACAAATATGTAGAAGCCAAGCAGGTATAAAGTTACTCATGGAAAAAACAAAATCACTGCTGGAAAACAGCAGATATGGAGGACCCTGAGATAACCACAGCTGTACCAACAGATCCTCACAGTGCTGTGCAAGAGAAATGTGCCCAAATAACAGAGGCAGCTACCCTTAATCCCTGTGTGTTTCTGGTTAAACCAGGGTCTCCCTGTGGCCGTTGCTGCTGCCGTGCCAGGCAGGGCAGAGCAGAGCCACGTCCCAGGATGAGACTCCTGGGCTAGCCAGCAATTCCAGCTAAAAACACTGGCCTGGGCAGTGGTGGTGTCTGGGCATCTCTCAAACTGTGTTGATTTATTCTCCTCGCAGCCTTACAAAGTGAGAAAACACTGCTGTTTGCACTTTCTGCAAAGGCACCAAAAAGTCACTGGATAGCTTTGTACATCGCAGACAAGCCACTTACGCAGGAGGGCTTCCTTCTTCTTTCACTAGAGACATGCTGCAGTGGTTATAACTGACCTGGGGGAAAAGGTTACTTTCCCGCCCGTCTGACGGCACCCCAGAGTTAGAGTTTACTGGCTCATTAGTTTTGCTGCTAACAGTGCTGTTTCCTAACAGCTCCAGACAAAATCATCCTGCTCAGTTTTACTGTATTCTTTCCTCCCCCTCCCACCCCAAGTCATCATTCTGAGAAAGGACTACACGAGAAAAAGGAACTGAAATACTTAAATGCAGCTATAGCTTCTGAATACTGTTTGGGAGATTTTTTAAAAATGCCTAAATTATTAAGGACCAGCTGAAGCCAAGAGACTCCAGTCATCCAAGTCCTGCTTCCATGCCACCCATGTTTACAAATGTTGCATCAAAAATCCCAAAGACAACACAAGGAGAACATAAATGCACTTTTCCTGCCTTCTCTGACTCCCCTTGCAGGGCCTCCTGTTTCTTTTGCAAAGCCTTGAATGGCTGATGTGACTTTGACTGGAGGCTTTGCAGAGCCTAACAGGTCTGGTGCAGGCATTAGTAATCCTAGAGCCTCTGTATCCTACAGGAGGCAGGAGCTGACAGGTACTGAAAAGATGTAAGAATGCTTTGCTAAAAATCAGAGCACCAGGTTGGTTTTTTTTTGGCTCAGCCCTAGCTTTTCAGTCCTCCCCTCCTCTTCTCTTAGCTGACATACGTCTCTGCAGGGTGATGCATGTCAGTATTCAGTGTGGCTGGACGAACAAGGAGAAGATTTGGGGGACACATGTATAGACAGGGAGACACAGCCAACAACTTCTAAAAAGGCTAGAAGAACCAGCCTCAACTGCAAGTGCTTATTTGGTGTAATTGTATGCATATAATCAAGCATATGTATGTGAATTTGTCTATATTACACTCTGTAGCATCTATATCCAGCAAAGGCATATAAAACTGCATTTTCACACACCTCTGCTATATCCTTTCATGTACTCAGAGCACAAATTTTATGTGCTAAAGAACAGGACAAGACTCAATACTGGACACTGCTTTAAAAAAAACTAGCCTACAAACACAAGTAATTTTATATTTCTAGGGCTTTAGAGGTGCCGAAGACATGAAAATGAGCTCACAGACTCATACCTAACTGAGCATTCAGGCATCCACAGCTGATTGTGGTAATTCTGCACCGCTCCAACATATAATCAGCCTTGTCCATAGGCCATAAAGAAATAAATTCTGCATTTCCTCCTCCCGTAAGATTATGACACTGAAATTTGTGTGTGCCCCCCCCCTTTTTCTTTTTTCTTTCAGCATCTTCTCAAAGAATTATGTAATAATATGCAGTTAGAGAAACACTCACTGAAAATGAAAGTTTTTCATAAAGCCCCTTTACTTTTGTTCAGTGAAAACTCATTTAAACTTGATTTATTGCACCTTGGAATTTAAAACCTCGGATGAGATTAACGGGCTCTTTTCTGGTTACATCATCTTCGTGGATTGTCAAGACAAGCCTACACTGAAATCACAAAGGAAAGTTTGGTTATAGTCCCCTGCTAAAACACTGGAGTGACTGTTGTTCCTAAGTAACTCCAATGGATAACATAACAGATAGGCTTCATGAGAAATAAATTTGGAATTTCCACTGTATTAGAACAGCAAGCTGTAGCAATGTTTTACATTACAGGAACAGGCTGTATATTTTTAAATACATCAGACGTGACTCATTCTTTAGTCCCCACTGTGATTGGCTGAGAGAACATTTTTTTCCCCTTTTGGACTGTATTTTTTTGTGAGTTTAAGTATTTTACTTACCCTTTCTAATACAGTTAGGTTGTAAGTCAATAGTGAAAGGGGATAGGGTGAAGAGGGAGGATTTTCAAAGGCAGAAAAGATTGCCTCATATCCTCCTGCTCCAATGTAAAGCCAAAGCGTAGGGACAAGCAAGCAGCACGTGCTAAAGGGTTTATTTATATTGCAGGGGCACCTACAGACACCTTGGACCTTGGATCCCATGGGTTCAAAACCAGCAGCAAACCCATCCTCCTACCCTGCAAGTGAAACACCATCTTAACTGCTGCTGTGATAAAAATAAAGGCTCAGTCCACAACCGTGTTCCTATAAGAAATGTCAAAATTGTCCAGCACTACAGCTTTGACACCTTTTGTTGTTGCTCTGAGATTTCGTTAGGGTTAGAAAGTGATTTTCATCAGACATCCATATTGGCACATGAAGAACAGTGAAAGCCAACTGCAAATCACAATGCCAGCCAGCAAAACATTAGGACCACATCACAAGTGTCATGTAAGGGTTTAGCTGCCCACCCAGAATGGCTGAGAGGAAGAAGAACAGCAGAAGTGACCCCCCCCTGCACCAGCCAGCAAGGAGAAATTATCGAGGGGATACAAGGCTGGTCCTTGCAAAAAGCCACGTCTGCTCCTCAGCCAGTAATACAGCCATCTGTTTAAGGTGGGAACCTCTCCCATAGCTCTCAAACAGGCTCCATGCATTTTAGCAGCTTGACAGGCTTCCAGGCATGCAGCCTGAAGCCAATAAATAAATAGCTTAGCAAACAGAAGACGCAAAGAATGATACTGTTTGTTAATGTACATCCAACCAATACAGATAGCCAAGCAATTGGGTTTGGCTTTGTTTCCACACAATTTCAATCCCTAGGGGTTTAGAAAGCAAATTTCTTTACAATGAAATGGATTTGGCAGCCTCGCCACAAATGAAGTTCATCTTCAGGGCAAAGAAAAAAAAAAATCACCACTCTTCAAACCCTGCTAAGCAATTGCTGTGTAATTTATGTCAAATTATTGGTTGCTAGGAGGAATAGATCCAGATTTGCCCACATTTACTACAGAAAAGAGATTATAGATCTTTCATTCAGCCCATCAGATGCATGATCAGAGCTGCTACTTATTCTGCCAAATATCTGATAAATGACCTTTGAAGGGTTTTGTTCTTAGAGGTTTCATTTCTTTAACAGCCTTGTTTAAAATGTGGAGAAGAACATCATCTGACTCTAAGGTTAACCCATACATGGAGCTCTTGGAGGACCAATAAAATCAGAGTATTTGAGCCTATAAACATCTCAGATTTTTAAATCTCCAGAGGGGAAGGTGTGAGAAAGTGTCATAAAAGCAGAAAAGTAGATACTTCTCAAAGATATAAACCAAACCAGGGGGAGGGAGGGCAGGGGGTTGGAGGAGGAGGGAGAGCGGGGGGAGAAGGAAATGAAAACAGCCTTTAAAATACACCTTCCCTAAAAATAGATATATATTAAGTATTTAGACTTCTTTTGGGGTTTATGGTGAACCAGCTTTACTTCCTACACTGCTATAAAGACCTCACATTCAAGCAGGAGTCAGAATTAATAAGAAATAAATAACACTGCAATTTTCTTCACAAACTTACTTCTACAGAAGTGCTCACCCTTGATCTCAGATTTGATCTGAAGGAATTATAGGTCCTACTGAATAAATGAAAGCCAGCTATTAATACAAACCTGTCTATTCAGAACTATTAAATATATATTTTTTTTTCCAAAAGGATGAATCTTTGTAATATGTGAGCAGCTGTTATATTTTCTTTATATTTTTGTGATATATTTTCTTTGCATGGGCTGGAAGTATGTACCAAAGCAGCACACAGGGTAATTAAGACTAAGACTGAAAGCCAGGACATTTATGGTCCCTTGTAGACATTCTCAGTAGTTCATAGGGTTTACCATAAATTTACAGGTTTGTTTAACTGAGACTATTTGCTGGATGGGGTTTTTCTTTGGCGTTTATAGATAATTTTTTTAATGTAAGAAAACATAATTCATGCAAACCCAGCATGCCTCAGTGTAGGATTCTACAGCTTTGTTCTGGCAGAAGGCCTGGGACAGGCAGAAATTAAATTTAGCTACCTAATGTTGTTGGGCAAAGATTTCTAGATTGTGGTCCATGACTTGACCCATTGGTTTGCAAAGCAGTAGTCTGTGGTCTGAACACAGGTAAGCAGCAACAGGGTCCTTCATTCTCTGTCCACCTCTTCCATCCCAGTAAACTGAGTCTCAAACTGTGCTCTGTCTAAAGATGCTTATTGGTCCTTATTAGGGAAAAATCAAAGGCTGTTGGTCCAGTTGCTGAAAAGAGGCCACCTAATCACTGGTGGAAGTGGAGGTGGCCCTTACCTTGGAATACCTGTGAATTTACCTTGGAGTCATGCATGACTGTGGATGAAACCTGTCATGGACTGAAGATATGGCTGTTACAGGATGAAAGTTCAAGTTCTGCAACATCAGCTGGCATAATTTTGTGATTCACCTCACATTAGTTGTCTCCCTTCCTCTCTAGAGCAAGCTGCCCTTGCAACTTCAACCTTCTGACACGCTGGCCCCAAGGTTCCCCGCTAGGCTTGAGGTGGGTTCTTGATCATTGCAAGCACTGGAGCTACCGGAGTAGGAGCATGCTGGAGCTGTCAGGGTGCAAGTCAGTTCTGATCCAGATGTAACAATGCCACCTTCACAATACTTATTTGTGTGCTGTGTGGTGCAAAATACAATAGCATTGATTTTGAGAGTGCATCTACATACAATGTAAGTATGTGGATCCCTCCAAGCAAGGGGAGTCAGTTTTAGAGTACGGAAATTCCCTTAGGCTTAGGCCCTTCTAAAGGAGCTAATCAGCTTGGTAGGAGCTGAAAAACACCAAAGGAATTTGCATATGCTTTTATCAGTATAGCAACCTATGTAACTACCTCTACCACCCAAGCATAAAAGGTCACCTGCTCTCCAATGAAAGTGGACAACAGGACAATGTCCCATTGAGCAGTTGTAAGTTTGCTTTAGGGTAACCATTAACAGGAGCTCAACGTACAGACAAACAATGCCTCTTTCCACCTACTCCTCTAAACCCCACAAAAGGGCAATCCCCAACGGGTAAGCGGTAAGCGTAGTTACAGTGCTCTGTGTGTCCAGCGCACCTTTTGCAGTCTTCCCTTTGCCCTTTGTTTTGCCTGGGGCACAGCCTTGTTCAGAACCATTACTTAATAACCCTAACACCACCCCTGTTTTCTCAAGGGGAGACACAGCCCTGTGAGAAGAAGCATGAAGCTGACTTTCGCTTTGCTGTGATTCCCAATTAGTTTTTCCCTTGACTCAGGAAATCGAATGTATCTGAATACAGGACTACAGAGGTTCTATAGGCTAAGAATATATTTGGGATCAACAGATCTGATGGATATACTTGAGAGCCCTATATTCTGGACTCTGCTCAATTCTCTGTGATCTTGTATGTGTTATTTAATCATAAACTCTAAAGATGATTTTAAGAGCTTTGTGGATCTGAAGCCTTCTGTCAAATAAAACACAGCACTAGTATAACATCCAAGATACATGTACTGATCTATGAGGCTGTGTAAAGACGGTCCGGTGAGAATTTCCAATTTTTGGCCACTCTTATTTTGGTCAAGAAAAATGAAGATCTACAGCTTGTGGCTTGTTTAAATCAAAATCACTGTTGAAATGAATAGAGCTACATTGACTTGGCAGAATTTCTGGTCTTTGATATTCTTAAAATATATATTGCCAATAGCTGTATTTGCAAAGAAACCAGGCACTTTCGTTGTACCTGTTAACTGCACCTGAGTGAAACGCATTTTAAAAGACTTACAAAGTTTTCTTTTCCATATATTCAGAGACCTTGCTTGCAGGGGCTTCTTGTCTTCAGCACAACATGATCATGAATCCCAAGTACTGGCTTTTTTCTGTTTCTCATAATATTTTATCCTTGTAATTTCTGCCATGTCACTAAGATGAATGAAAACACAATTAAGAAAAACTTCATACTAGCCCACCACCAAATCTTTGATAACCATTTCAGTGCAGATACACATGACTAGTAAAGTCATACATGCATTCTGTTTGCAAAGTATTCCATAGTAACCAAGAAAATTTTGGGGGATGAATCACCTCAATACCAGTTTTGTTACAGGTCAGCAAAGGAAGGGGATGGAAAAGCCAACCTAAATAGCACAGGTAATTGATCTCAAATTCTTCTGTTTATATACCCAGTGCCCTGAAGACATATTGTGAGTCCCTCCAGATTGCTAAAAACGTCATCTCTTCCCCATGTTTCCTTAGAGACAGGGGTGAATCAGCCTGGAGAAAAGCAGCTGGAGCCGATAAAAATTCCAGAGGGATAACCTGGCCCCTCCGCCTCTTTGCGTAAGACTTCCAGAGCAGGACTCTGCTTTCTCCTGTTACTTCAACCTCAGGGACTTCAGTTTTGAGGGAAGAATGCAACACCATCACACTAAAACTGCAAGGATCTCAGGAGGGGTTCCTCTTTCTGACATTTCAGTTGTTTCCCTATTTTCCTATGCTTTGTTTATCCTCCAGTATCTGTTGTTAAGCAAGTGGCTCAGGCAGTCCTGTCTATTCCTGCAGCTTCATTAGTGTACAGTCTGAGCTCCTCAATCAATTAATCCATTTCCTCTGGCCTTATGACATACAGAATTATTAATATCCTGGTGAGGCACTTAGGGACCAAATATTACAGGCATCATTTGCAGCTCATTGGATCAGAGGTAAAATCTCATCACACTGAATCAGGACCAGGAACTGTGCAGCAGAGCTGAGATTTTATTCCCTGGCCCAGACTCTTTTCCTTCAGCGCATTTCCCTTCTAGCTGGAACTTGGGGATTACTTAGGCGATAAAAGGTAATCCCTTTCAGATCATCTGCCTTCCAAACTCATAATTTCTGAAGAGATGGTCTGCTTGGTGTAAAATGCCCTAAATGAGCAATGAAGGATATGAGAAGTAGTCATCCTTGAAAGGCACGATAAAATACTAATCAGACAATTGCACAATTCCTGAACCTGTGGGCCTTTTAGTAAATGTCATCCAAATTCCTTAACAGGTTAGTTTTATTCAGAAAATAGAGGAATCACAGAAGGGTCAGGATATGTAAATAAATATAGTCAAAACCAAAAAAAACCACATGCCTTTAAAAGAAATGGCATATTTATTATGTTTTACTTCGTGGGTCAGAGGTAGTGATCAGTGCCCAGAGAAATATTTTTGTTTGTCTCAGGCAATCCTTTTAAATTTCTTATCTTTGTGCTTTAATTTGTATGTTACCTTTAATGAACTTAGTACAATCTACTGACTTTTTTTAATTCTAAAGTATAAGCCTCTAAGCTACTATTACACAGCTTCAGACATTGTGGATATATTTTTAACATGTTAATATGTAACAGGTTCCATTCACAAGCCCCAGTATATTCTATAGCATAATGTGGCCAGAGTCAGATCTGCTGTAATTAGCTGAGGCTCCGTTCAGGCAGAATGAAACTCAGCCTTCTTGTGAGTGTCTCTTTCTGGGGAAAGCCTTTGAAATCCGCAGCAGACCGGAAAAAATTAGAAGTTCCCTCCTACTCCTTCCAATTTCAACAAGCCGCATTCATGAGTGTAGAAGCTATTAATAAAATTGCTGAATGAGAATGGTTAACCCCCAAAAGTGACACATACCTTATGCTTTGTAAGCCAGCATGACAACAGTCAAAACAGAAATCAGCCTTTCAATACCTCAGCACATAGTGCTGTCTGTAGCTTGAAAAAAAATATATCAGGCAACATCATATCAGTTGCAGACAGATGAGTCACTAGAAATCCTGAGACAGGCAGACCTAGAGTCACCTCCAGCCTGAAAAACGCTTCCTGTCTTTAATAAAAAGCGGTGGAGGGTTCTGTGAATGAAGCAAAACGCCTGGCAGACAGATGCGTGTGGCAAGAGCCCTGTGCTTCCTGTCCACTCCCCAAGTTGGAGAGACTGAGGGCGAAGAGGAACGGTGTGGGGAAAGGGAGAATGAGTTTCTCTTCAGAAGAGCTGCAGCTGTTAGAGAAACAAGATTTGCCTCTGAGCAAAGGAGTGCAAAACCAGCCCTCAAACAAAAGGTGTTCGGGGCTGGAAGTTAATGAAAGCTTTGGCTGGTCAGATTTCTTACTTTAGTTTCACCAAGCAAACCTCATATTTTGCTTATCCCCTCTTTCCCAAGGCAAGAGTTGGGCACCACTCTGCCTTTAGCAGGGTCAGTCTATGAAAGCAAGTGCCTCTTCCTCTCTTTCCTGGCCTCTCTGTTAACAAATCAACAGAAGACGCTATTTCCAGGTCCTGTAGCATCTCTGAGAGCAGTACAAAGAAGTTGGGGAATGTTGATCTCCTCAGCTAAAGGGATAGCCTGCTTTTCTGGTGCTGGAGACCCCCCAGGTGGGATTCATATCACGGCTTTCCTAAGGCGACATGGGTCTGCCTAAATCATGAACACTTTGGGGTTAAAACCTTCTCTTCTCTTGACTCATCAGGTTTATTTACAAGGTCCCTCTGTTGACAAAATCTTTACCAGTCCTCCCTTTCCAGATTTTCAGCAGAGAAAGGAGAAATACAGACAAAATGTCTACAACTGAACTTCTCTAACTTAGTTCTCATTAAAAAAAAAATAATAAAAAAATCAGGAAAACAACAACTGCCACCACTAACTCCCCTCAGACCCCTCTTAAAGGTTTCAGAGAAAAAGGGTCTGCACAATTTCAGACATGTCCTTTGCTGTCTCCCAGCTCCCCTCATGTCCTGCCATTTGCTACCATCTTCCCTTGCAGCTCTGCTCCACAGCAGTGAGCCTGCCATGAAATGCATTCAGGCTGGAGCAGGTAGGGCACAGCTCCCTGGCCCTGGAAAAACATCTCAGCAGGTTTGGCCTGCTAGTTTCCAATAGATCTGCACCCATCGCAGAGCAGTGCTTGAGGGCAACTGGGTGCTCAGCCAGGGCAGGGAGAGAAAAAGGAACTGATGGGCTTAAACCAGGTCATTTTGATAGGCAAGAAGAGAAATTAAGCACCTGCCCTGCAGCCAGGTGAGGACCTCAGCTGATGTATGCATCTGCATGATTCTCATACACATCCATGCAGCTGGAGTATAGGTTTGAACTTCTGTCAGGCCTTTGACATTAAAGTTATTTCTTCTGGACAGCTCAATGTGGTCAGAAGCAGCCTTTGCTACCAGGGCAGCTGCAAAGAGAAGATGGTCAGTCTAAGAATGCCTGTGTCTTCAGAGGCCAGTAAAGGTGCTGGAGAGAGGCTTACAGCATGTCTGGGCAGGGGAAAAACCCCCAGGCCGGTGAGGAGCGATATGCTGAGCTGGAGTGGACTTGCCACTTGCATTGGGGCAGGTAAGTGGGGGAGCAGAGCTGAGCAGCCTGAGCAAGTGACTTTGCAGCTTGGGGAAGAAGAGGGAGAAGTTAAATAGGAAGAGGAACATGTGTTACCTTTCATCTAAATCTAGACACACAGGGAGGCATTTTGCTTACCCATGGATGGTTCCAAGTTAAAAAATGCCAGAAGAAATCACTAGATTAAAAAAAAAAGAAAAAAATTGAGCACAAGTGCAAGACTTCCTTTGATAGATATTGCACCAAAGGGTGGTTCAGCCCTAGGTCAGGCAGGTTCCCTTACCTGATCCTGAGCAAGTCTCTTGTTTGTCTCCCACCTAAAAAAAATAAGCTCCCTTATCACTGAGAGGTGAGGGGACAAGTGAAGAAAATGAAAATTAATGACAATGAGAGACTGAGAAGAGGGTCAGATACTTGGGAAAAATAGTGCAGCTGTCAATAGAACACATGAAATAGTTCAGCTCTGAGCAACCATAATGCTTTAAAACCGCAAATATTTATCAGTGTGAGCCCTACTTTGTTATTCCTTCTCCCTCCATTGGCTCTTTTTGTTGAGGGGCGTGAAGAGGGGGGCATTTTGCTTCTGATTCATCTTTCACCAAGATCAGGTCCAGTGTGCTAGGCATGGTACAGGAAAACACATCAAGAAATAGCTCCTGCATGTTGCAGACCTTAAAACAAGCAAAGAGGGGAGGAGCATGCCCCAATACACTACAGAAAGCCTAATCGTTTCCCAACACCATGTGACTGGAAAATATGTTTCCAGTAAGTGCCTGCCTCAAATACTGTATAATTGGTGTGCCCTTTGTTTCAGGCCAAATGCACAGAAGTGAATGGCTACGGGTTGTATCAAGGCAGTGAAGGAAATCACAGCTATCTGTTGGTAATTGTAGAAATAGTGTTCAGTTTCAGGTGGCCAGGCTTGGGAACTTGCATCCTTTAAGAATTTTCACATCTCTTAAAGTTTTGCTGTTGCCAGTTTTGTATGTTTGTTGGGTAACCATCCAGGCTCCTGTTATTCAGCACATTATCCTATCGCTAAGCCCACCCATTGCAGGCACTTTCTTTCTGTCCAAGTTAAACAAGACTTTCTGACCCTCCTCATGGTTATTGCTGATTAGCTCGACAGCCAGCTCTCAACTGACTTCCCCATGGAGAACTTGTGCTTCACCTCTCCCTGCCCTGTAAGGTGTTCCCATCTAGGGAGTGAGAAACTCGCCTTAAACCTAGAAACAGCCTCCTAAGTTACACTACAATTAGTTATTATTTGGTTACCAAACTACCCCCAGGCTAGAAGTTTCTAATAAGAAAAAACAGCTTCCTAACCCTTTTTAGCTATATGGGATAAAGCAGCCCAGATCAATTTCCTTTATGGAGATCTGTAAAATGTTTCATTTTTTAGGACAGGGTAGGTGGCTTTTTGCCATTGTTTGAGCGGAGATGGGGAGGCTCTCCATCCCCAGCAAGGCTTTCTGACCACCAGATAACCATTTCCCTGCCATCTTCCAGCTGCTCAGGATCTCAGCAGAACTAGAAACAAAATGTAATGTGCATTCAAAGGACTCTGCAGATAGTAGTTAAAGTTCTCAGCATATATATTTGTTATTGTTCTCCTTTTAGCTGAAGGGATTTCCCTGTAAAACTCAGCTCCTGAATGAATAAAGAGCAGGGTACCTGGTGTTGTTCTCTTGGGGACAGCCAGCATTGTCAGGAATAGCTCTGGCTACACTCTGCTCTGCAGCAGATGATGGGGAAAAAATTGCCGCATATTATCTCAAAGCACTCCCCTTTCCAAGTGTTAAGTTCCAAAGAAAAAAAATACCCTATTTTTTCCTGTGAAAAGCATCATCACAAAAAACTGTGTTTAGTCATAACTTATTTTCTGGCTGGTTTTATTATTTCTATGCTGATTTTTATTATATTTTTTTTTGTCCCTGGGGGAAAAGATCCCTGTCTTAATTCAATCCTTTGCTGTCCTTTGTGAAGGACTGAGTTAAGACAGGGAATCTTCTTTGCACGGCAAAGGATAGCCTATCCAAAACATTAACAGTGGTTATACACACACTACCCACCACCTCTACTTTCTACTAACACAAATACCTTGAGAGCTATAATGGTCATCTACGTGTAATTTCAATAGCATATGAAGAAAAATGATACGGAAGAAGCAAGGTGGGGAATGGTAGTGGTGTAAAGTTTTAAGTGTGGCAGCAAGTGCTTTATTAAATATTGTCTGCCAAATGCTCTAACACTGAAGGAATTTTGCCAAGCAGGATTTTGGCTCTATGTGCTCCTTTGTCCATTTATCAGCTTTCTTTAAGTCTTATTCCAGCCCTCTTTTCAAGACATTCTGGGTGCATAAGTAGGTCTAAGATAGTGATGCCTTTATTAAATATTTTGAAGTAAGACCATTAGGGTTAAAAGAAATTCATACGTTGGGGCAAATCCAGCAAAACACTTAAGCAGAATTTAACTTTTCAGTAAACAGGTAGTCCTGCCACTCCATGCAATGGTTACACTTCAGCCTGTACTAAAAGATTGTTACAGCGTTGTTGCAAAGATACTCTGCAAATCCCAACTTCCTTTTCAGATGAAGATAAATATAAAAATGGTTACCTCTTTCTTAATTTATTGACTGTTATTTATATTGGCTGTTTCCTTCTTTTCTATAATTACAAACCATAAAATCTTGTTTGATTAGATAATGAGCTACGAGCAGACAAAGACCCTCATAGTCAACAGGACCCAAAACTACTCTGTACAATTTGCTTGCCTGTTTATGAAACTGCAAAGCAAACCATTGTTTTTATGTGCCTATTCAAGATAAAATCCGTGTTGAAAGAGACCAGTCTGATAGCTCAGGTATTTTGAACACTGTATATAACAATGACAGTGACAGATATCCTGATTAACATGAGAAGACAGTTCAGAAATTGTCCCAGCTGGGACTGGCTTGGCAGAGATGCTGGCCACACAGACAGGCTGATACAAGCAGGCCATGGGTAGCTGTAAAAATCTGAGCTGTGGAAAAAGGGGATATTATAGGTTGAACGGCTCAGCTGTGAAAAGGTCTCCTTATCTGCTAAAAGCAAAATAGCTAGGTTAGATGAAATCCCACTTTTTGGCTAGAAGGTCAGATCCAAAAATACACAGGGTAATTTAGCCCTGAGAAGGGTCCTAGACCCACACATGGCCATTCTCAGTGGGGAGAAGGTATCAATTAGCTCTGTCCACAGGCTTCCTGGGCTCCCCACTCCCCACTTCACTCACTAGCAAAGATGTCACACATGAGTTGGAACAAACATTCAGTCTTTCCACTCCTCGGCTGCTCCTATTTGCCGCTGCAGTTAAGGATTGATGCTGGATGTATGAAGTCATTAGTATCCTTTGTATACCTTTTATGCCAAAGCCCTTGGATTCCCTCTTGGTTTCCCTCCCAGCCAATAAGTAAGGCCACCACTGTTTGCTACAAGCCAGGTGTGATTCTCATAAAGTGGTTTTCAACAGCAAATTTCAAGAAATTGTAGAAATGCTTCAGGGTAAAAAAGACCTTTCTGGAGCAGGAGGATCAATCACACACAGGCCAGTGGCTCTGAGCATAGTTGAAGGCTGGCGTTTCCTATAATTAATAGCATATATTTGAGAATAAAATTACGCCTCATTACGTGGAGCGCAGAGCTGGAGTGCATTTCACCTACTGAAATTTCAGCATCCAAGTTAGAATCACTGCAAAGTGCATGTGCAGGTTTACTGCCACAGAACAGGAATAGCCCTGTTCCCAGGAATTGGGAACTGCGCCAGAATAGTTCCTAAACCCCATCTTCTTCTCACAACTTTGGCACCTAACCTTAAATTCTGAGCTATTCCTTCTACTTGTGATTTCCAGCCCAAAAGATTTCCTGGAACCTTATCTTTTACTGGTTGAAGGAGTAGTTGTATGGTCCCCTGCTTCACCTGACAGTTCAGTACTGGGTGGCAATTGCAAAGGGGTTCAGCTCATTGCTGGAAGGGCTTAAACCTGCAGATCCTGCTTTGCAGGAAACTGTTCTAGTATTCAGGTTTTTGCAAAGGTGGTGCTCTCATTCCCTCCATCTCCTATCATACCATAGCCATTAAGCCAGAAGTGAGCTGAGAATTAGAACAACTCTGTTCCTTAGTCTTTTGAGCAGCTGAGATCTAGAACAACTCTGTTGCTTAGTGTTTGGGTACTGGAGTCTAAGCTTGCAAAGAATTTGACACTTGTAAGGTGAACTTCTCTATCCCACTATCAACATTTTACAAGCTAGTAGCTAAAATAACCACTGGGGAAGAAGGGGGATGATGTGCAGAGTTTGACTCCCTTTAAGAAGACATGAAACTCAGCAGAGCTCATACTTTGAGTGTGCTGTAGCCATAATCCATAATTTCTTGGGTAGAGGCAAACGCCACTGTTGCCCTGAGCTGTGCCAGGCATCCAGCCTGCCTCTGCCTGGTTTGAGAAGGTGCACTAGTTTGAACCCTGTGTGCAAGACAAACTACAGGACAGCTAATTTATGGACAATGATTAAGAACTGAAATGTCTGTTTCTGTCCAGACCATGGGCATATCTAACTATGAGCAGGATTTTAAGTGGTTGGCAAAGTCAGACAATGTTAGTCTCAGCAGTGATGTCAGCTTAAACAGCTCCCACCTTTGCATGTCTCCCATCAATCACCCCCTCTACTTTGACAGCCCAGTTGATCTCAGGGCTGCCCAGGAGACAGCATTAGTGAACACATCAGATTAGACTTTTCTTCTAGGATTATTTTACAACCGGGAGCAATTTCCATGCTGTTTTACTGAACTGGCACACCAGGCCCTGGGTCATAAACAAATAGGTAAAGGGTGGGGATGCTTTAGGTTACTATTTCCACTGAGGAAAGGACTTGTGCATCTGCCTTTGGGATCAGGGAACAGCTGACTGAGGATGTGGGGATTCCCCTTCTGGATTCACGTGCTTTTAGTCCCTTCAGGGGCAATTCCCTCATTTTGAACTAGGGAATCCCTGGCAGACAGGCTCTTTAGTGCTGTTAAGCTAAGTTACTTGTAATTAACATTTCAACATTCTCTGTGACAAGGCTTCTGTGCCAGTCTTCTAGATGCAGTTTTCCCTAAAATCCCACTAATCTGCCAGTATCAAGCTGTTGATGAGGTGCTCAAAACTGAGCACATGTTGCTAAGGGCCATAAACACAGTGCCTGTTACCTCCTCATCTCAGAAAGTAGTGCTTCAAAGCACCGATCCTACCATTTAATTAATGGTAGGATCAGTGATGGGAATTGTATGCATTGCAGAAGCAGCCAGTGTAGAAAGACCATCTGGGCAGATGTGTCAGAAAAGAGGATCTCTCATCCTTACAGCCTGTGGAGCACAGGGATCTCTGAGTTAGATTTCTATTACACTTTTAACCAACACTCTTGTAAATGCAAGTCTAATTCCAGGACACAAAATATTTGTGGTTTAAGGCTAGGACACTGCTCTAGGTAAGCCACAAATGTTTGTGTCCCAGAGAAAGCATTTCCAGGGTTTCCAGACAATCCAGGAGAGTGAATTTAAGCTTTCAGGCAGATGCACAGACTCCTGTCTAGACCTACAAAGCACACGTCAGGACAGGGCAGGTGGACAGGACACACGTGTGAGGAGAACGTGGGTGGCAGCAGGAGATAGCGAAGGGAGCAGTGTTTGACAGCATAGCAGATGTCTCAGCTTTCCGTTTGTCTAACCAACACCAGACAGCCTTACAGGGATTTCATTTGGCAGACAGATCTCCTCCTTGGTCTTCCTTGAGGCCACATCCTATCACAAGACTGCATATAATTTGGTATTTGCTATCATGCTTAAGAATGCAGCAACACAAATATAGGCACACAAAGACAAATGTATCCTAGCAGAAAAGATAACTTAGGGATAAATGCAGCTTTTAAACATTAGCCTCCAGTTTATGGATGGTTTCCTTGAAAGAAAACCTGTGGACACTTTAACTCTCATAAAAACTGGAGCCTCAACTCCTTGTCGGGAATTCATCTCAGTCTTTTGGGCAACTAGAGACACAGGTAGCCAGGACATGGCAGGTTGGTTGGTTGACTCCCAGGAGACACAACAGTGTTAGATTTCTCAAAGGATTTAACATCGGCTCAGGTTATTTGACGGTTTTTGATCATAGAAAGAGAAACAAGGTAGCAATTAGACTGCAATGCAAGAAGACCTTTCACTCTTGCCACAAATTTAAGTGGAACAAACGTTCCCAAGCAGCACTAAAACCTCAGGCTGGGCAGATCTCAAACTGCTGCTGGGCAGGATTTGCCAGTTGAGATACAATTTAACAACAAAACTTTCCTGGATCATTCCAGAAAAGTATCAATACATCCTGAGGGACATCTCTGCACAGCCCAGAGAGCCGTTTAACAGCCCCGCTGCAGAAGGAAGCATCCCAGAATTCTCATTCGCTTTAACAAACTTTTGCTGAAGCTGAAATCTCCCCAAAGCTTTAATAAATAAATGAAAAAATAAAAATCTCTGCACCCAGTCATTAAAAAGAAACAACACTGTGTCAGCAACCTAAGGAAACAGCCTCTCAAGAGTTAAAAAAGCTATTACATATGTTGTTTGTAAAACTCTTCCCCTGCCAATGGAAACATAATTTTTAATAATTTTTAAGAGACTTTTTTAATAACCACTCTATAAAGCAAGCTGGGAATAAATACACATTAAAATCAGATATAAAGTTCAATATTAAAGAAAAAAAAATGCACTAGGCTTAACTTGGTGAACTTTGTTTTCCATGTTCCTGGACCCTGCAGAGCTGCCTCTTTGCCATCCTTTTAGTAATTCCCTCAACTCCATTAAAACCCAGTTGCAGGCATAAGCTGGACAGGCCAAACTCTTCAATGATATCAAACTACATGGCTTTTTGCCAGATTATCCGGATCTTCAACATCCATCCCCTTTGCCTTATTTTTCCCAGCCCCTTTCTTTCTCATTTTCATCTGAAAAGAACGTAACAAGAAACAGTCCTTACACAGAAACTCTGGAGAAAACAGGTACCACCCATCACAGAACAGTGCAGAATAGATTATGACAGAACTGCAAAGAAGAAAATGTCCTTTTAAAAAAAAAAAGACATATTTTTGCACTCACTTATCAAACAAATCTCTAAGCATGAGCACCAAAATAAAGCATGCACTTAAGAACGTTTGTGTTTTTTTTTTTCTAAATAGAGTTGATCGTGTCCAGACAGAACAGAAAAATCTTCCACCTTTTGCCACATGAGCAATGCTCTCCCAAGATGGCTTACTGCCCACATCCTTTGGGACCCTAGCTCAAACCAGAGGTATAAGGGAGCCAAAGGGACAAGCTGGTTAAATTATATAAGCCTATTTTTCTAGGGTAAAAATAAACATAATTTTTAATTATTTTTGTTCTGAAAGCACTTAAACCAGACATTATTTTTTCAAAATTGCCCAAGGTTTTTAGGAAGGTTCCTTAAGTTTTTAATGCAAATATCAAGAGCACATTTTGACTACCAGAAGATGAAAATATTTTGATAAACAATTTTGGTGGAAGTTTTACAACTTTTAAAAACATGTTGACATAAGAAATACTTTGGAGATGTCTTTTTGTGGAAAATTTTGTTTCAAAAAGCCCATTGATTTTCACACAGTTTTTTTGGACAGCTGCTAACAGGATGAAAGCTGTTCCTACATATTTATAAACAGGATTTTGTAGGTAGAATTTCTGGGGCTCGTGCATGAATGTACACGTCAATGCAGCCTCACCCTTGCCTTCAGCTCCTCACAGCCTTGTGTGGCTGCATCTTGATACTGATTAGGTTTTCAAGAGGGAAGAGGATTACATTAAAGGAGTTGTAAGGTCAAGATCAGCACCATATTAACACAGCACAGCAGCCCATAGCCAAGGAGGAGCTGCATTCACTGAAGAAATAGTGGACATACCTTGAGTTTCCTACTGTAAAATGCAACCCACTAGTGAGGATGCTACATCGGTCACCAAAATAGTGGGGCAGTGGTCCTGTATTTCCATGGATGCAGAGGTTGTGGCAGGGACTGGAGTACCCTCTCCATGCACCTGGGGCACCACCAGGAGCTCTGTCTCCTTTGAAGCATGATTACAGCTGTACAAATAATTACGTNCCACCTCGGGTCAAATGAAACATTGCATTCAGTCTAGAAGGAAGAAGATAAAATATTATTTTAAATGTGCTTTTTCAGGCAGTGACACTACTCAGCACACTTCAAAATACATGACAGAAGTGAAACAGCTTCATTTGAAGTGCCTGCAAATCAGCACGGCAAATCCCCAACAACTTTCAGAAGGCATGAAGAACTGACCCAGGGCCACCTCAGCACAGATAACACAGGCAGTAGGTTTAACAAGGTGGCCTCATGCCTACTTTCCCTGGGTGTTACTCAGATGCTTTACTGCACTTTCCCTTTGCCCTTGCCCCTTTCTGTAGCAGCCCCAGCCACTGACATTTACACAAGACTACTTGAGGTGCCTGTCTAGGAAGCCCTGAGCCAGCTCTGGACAGACACATTTCTTAACCCAAACACCTGAGTTCACACACTGTTGGTGTGTTTGCCAGCTCTGCAGCTCAAACGCCCCAGGGCAGACCCCATTCCAGCCTAATTCAGCCATGACCTGCATTTAGTAAATGCGTTCCACATTTACACATAGGATAAGGCACATGAAAAACATATGGTTCTTGAAGAAGTCAGTCTTGCTGGAACTGGAGTACATATCCCCTTTTGGAGAAAGGCCTAGACAAATACAGAGGTAGTGATCTCTTTCCAGAAAGGCAATGCATTTATGCTTTCCCTCCTTCTTCACAGGAAGGATTTGCAAAGGAGACTATATCAACCCCCTGAAGTTTGTGGAGAGAGAAAGGCACACGTAAGCCATGTGGACACTCAACAGCAGGCAGCTGAATTTAGCAAGTCTGACAGTACTATGCAACAGGGAGCACTGATCCCAATCAAACAACATGTTCAAACATGTTTGGAAAACACAGTTTGCTACTTACCTTTTTATTACCAGTATCATCTTAGGATAAACTGGAAAGTGATTTTGGCTTATTAAAATTTACTTTCTAACAAGTTGGCATTTATCCCCTCCCATAAATGTGGAAAAAGCCATCAACAACATTGCCATCACTTGCTCTACAACCACACATGAAACACCAGCTTTGACTTGCAGAACAGAGCAGCCAGTGACCTGAAACACCTCACAAGATATCACTGTCCTGGACTGACTGTGGCAGTGCAACTCCCACTATTATCATTAACATAATTCTGCACATAAGTCTCCTTAAAATAGTTTGCATATAAAGTGAAATTGGCATACTTTGGCATACAGAAATGTATTTAATGAAGGACTGGTTTAAAAATGCTTGATAGTTGCCAAGAATATTTCACCAAATCAGAATAGGCAGTTGGCCAGGCTCTTGCTCTTCCAGAGGCATTAACGTTAGGCTGCTATTCTGAGGGGCTGCATGACTCAACCAGAAAAATGTACTCCAGTCCCAGGCTTGATGTAGAGGGTGGAGGAAGCAGTCTGGTCCAACACAAAGTCACAGAGTCAGTGCAAGCCTGTGTTTTGCCTTTAGTGGCCTTGGATCAGGCCCCGGGTGTGATTGTACTCTGAGCACAGATTTCTTTCCCCTACTAATATCCCAGCACTGCATAGGCAGCCTCAGACACCTTCCTCAGTTCTTCCTCCACCATCTCCTCAGGTTGTATTTTGGCAATCAGAAGTCAAACCTTTCCTGTATTATTTCAGGCTCACTTTCTGTTTCATAGCATGTAGTAACCCCCCCAAAATCACATCCAGTATTCTTCAGTCCCTGCAGACTTAATTCCAAAAATAGGAATAAGACGGTTTAAATTGCTTACCTTTCATTTACGTCAAAACAGCAATATTATATTAGGAAAAGCTTTTCCCTATTAATCATTACATCAGATTTATAACAGTCTTCAGCTAATTGATATTGGGTTGGACTAAATGATCTCCAGAGGTCCCTTCCTACCCCGTATCATTCTGTGATTTACCTACCTTTTGTACGTACAACAGAATGGAAAAAATGACATTGTAAAAGCCCATAATATAAGTCTTGGGGGCAAAGTTGTTTGGAAATTTGTGATTTAAGGTTTAGATCTGCCATCCAACTCCTGACTGCAGTTGAAGATCGAACAGAAATGGTCTTGCATTCAACAACTTTATCAAGATACAAGAAAAGAGCTAGAAGCAAAGATGGTGGATTGGAGAAGTAGAAGGCTGAACATGGAGGATCAATCACAGGAGAAAGGGGTTCTCTGTGTTTGAAGATTGTTTGCCTCCAACCTAATTCAAACTGGAATAGATGCCCTCTCCCCAGCTACCAGATTGAGGGTAAATAACAGTGAAGGCACAGGTCAGGTGCTCAGTTAGCACACATATGTCCATTCCTGCTCTGACATGATTGTGTAGCAGTAAATTATTTTAGACAGCAGTTTAGTCATTCTTCAGGCAGGAGTTCTCCTGGTTTACAGTGCCAGCAGCCCCCTGTCCAGTGGCCACTCTGAGGCTGAATCCTGCACTGCTGAAGGGGTGCAAGGCTCCTTTTGTATTCAGTAGGTTTCCAGCTTTACAGCCTATGTGTTACAGGTTGATCATGTCATAATCGTGATATGCAGTGGAGTATACTTCACTCCTTGTACTCATGCTCTAACCAAAGTTTCACAGAAATGCACACACCCCAAAAAAAGTAAATGTGTCTGTGGTTCTTGGAAGCCTAAAGTTAAACTTCTTAATAGCATAACAAAAACAACAGAGAAATTATTCAGTGCATCATCCATGGCATTTATTAATATTAGATCACTCATGTTCATTGGCTGCTTTTCTCTATGAGTAGCCATCAGTAGAGATTTATTTTCTTACAAATTAGTTCTTCCTTCTTGAGTCAGAAGGGACCTATGTGAAAAAGCAATCTTTTGGAAAAATACAGCAAAAGAAAAAATCTATCCCCAAATTTCTTCTTTTCAACAGTCTGAATTACAGTAGCTTTTGACAGAGTAGCAGAACAGCTCAACATACAAGGCTCCCTTTCTGTTGCAGAAGAGGCTAAGACAGAAAGTTAAAACTTAATGTTTATATCCTTTTCTAGACAGACGGTTGTTTTTCTTCTCTAACCAAATATGTATATCTGGCCTGTTTCCAGTGCCCCGCTGGTGGTTCTGTCATACTTTAATCTGTTTCCTGTAAAAAAAATACCCATGCTTTTCCTAACATACCAAGCTAGACACTGTATTTTACTAAGTCTACCACTTGAGCAGCCATTGCTTACCCTTTCAAAATCCTGGAAATGCAAATGACAGCATCTGAGCACTCATTACTAACACTTGCCTCTTTACATGGATTGCAATGCCTTCAGCACTGAAACTGCCACAGATTAATCTTCTGCAGCTCTTTCTGCTAGACTGCATGAAAGACGTAAACTGCCCATTTACAGCTTTCTCTATAAATCTGGTTTCTTAGGGCTCAGGACCTTGCTCATGAAGAACTCAAACAAAAGGCTTTCCATTGACTTCAACAAGAGTTGGATCAGGCCTTAAGCAACTATAAAGATGAGCTTTCTTTGTCTCTAACAAAATTTGTAAGCTTCTGTGCTTGGAATTTTGCACTTTTTGATCCAAGCTTGTCAGACTGTCACTCCATTTCTGGAAGCTTTCAAAAACATTCCAGGGAGCACCTTTTTCATGCTTGCAATCATATAGGTTACCTTTACATACAGCCACTTAAGAAGTAAAGGAAATAAATAAATAAATCTGCACGTTCTACCTTTCTTCAGCATGTAATTCATTTTTAAGTGGCTCAGAAAGCAGAAGGCTCTAATCACAATTATGTTGTACTTTCCTGAACTGAAAGACTGCAGTCCTGGTTTTTATTAGGTTGACTGATCCATTTGCAAGGGATTTTACCCTAAGTTAGAAAATCTGCCAATGTGTCTGTGTTTACATTCAGTCAAAGTACCATGTCTATGTCATGTACTGGGCCTTGTGATCATGTCCTATGCCTGGTAAAATATAAAAATGAGCCTTTTCCAAAGACTTCATGAATTTTGAGACAGGCAAAACTTACTCCCACTAACGTTGTTCTTGGAGCACCTCTTTTCTTTCATATCAATCACTCAGAAATAGTTATTTGGCCTATACCATCTGCAGTTCTATAGTTGAAGTTCATTGCTACTTCCCAACAGCTTCCTTCTAAACTAATGGTGATTACATGAACGTAATCAGGACATCTTCATCCTCTAAAGTTTATTTAACACCTTTCATGAAGGAACGGTTCCACCGCAGATTGCAAATCAAGGGGAAATTAATTTCAAGCATCCAAGTGAGTCTGAGCTGGTCTCCAAAGAGCTGATCCTTGCACTGTATTACCTAGCTCCTTAGGCAAGAATAAACTGATGTTATGGCTAATGCAACATGTCCCTTCCCCACCACCACGAAGGATGATTCATTTGTAAAATGAGTGAATATAGGATAGACACAGGAAGCTTTTTTGGAGATGAATGGAAGGGCCATATATACACTGAACAGATAGAAAGAGTGTGTATTGATCAGAGAGACATTTACGTTTCACAGGCAGCCAGTTTCACCTCACTGTAACGTAAAAGCCTGGCAACTTCATGTGAAGAGCAGGTATGTCTATTAAGGTAAATATTGGTAGGACATGATCCCAAATTCAGTATTTACTTTAAATGGAGCTATTTCAAAGAGTGATTTTTCTCCACTTGCAATTATTAATAAATCCCACTACAAGTTAAAAGATCAGATCTCCCTAAATACTGACATTGGGTCTTTCACCTTCATGGAAACAGTAATCATGCAAGTATAAGACAGCAGAAAGGGGAGATACACTACTGCATCCATTGGTGCAGTATGAGAAGAAAATGGTACACCAGTTCAGAATAACACTGGTCACTGAATCCTCAGAGAAATAAAAATTAGTCTAAATTTTTACTGAGAACAGAGAAGATACCAAAAAGCATTCTTTGCTTCCCATTTACAAAAGGGAAGCCTAAAACTTTTGGTTTTGTCTGCTGCTTCTCTAGACCTAAAGGGCAGAAACTGAGCATTCAACAAGCAGTTGAAAGAAGTTGTCAGGCTGGAACCCACACTGAAAGGTAACTTTCAGGGACAGGAATGCAGAGTGGAAGATATGGAAAGACATACATTTGTAACAGCAGCAGAACATCAGAAGGCGACGTGTAAGCTAGTAGGAGAGCGTACTACAGTTGACAGGAGTTACAGCTCTGTTGACAGTTACAGTTTACAGAGCCATTGTCCTTCATTTCCCTTTTTGTTTTTTTAATAGCCCAGGAAAGAGTGAAAAAAATCAGCAAAACTGGGAGGCCGTCTGCAGGATTAAGTCCAGACATATCTAGATTCATAAACACAGCTCTTCTGCTGTGTGGAAGCATGTGTCCTGTTCAGCTTTTGATGGGGTCACAAATCTAGAAGGCAACAGGTAACAAAAGGCCGGAGACTTCACAGTTGGCTATATAGGCAAGTTGTCTACAGGTTTTGATATTAGCCACGCTGAGGGCTGCCACAAAGAAAGCAAGTTGAGTAAGATTTCAGATGCCTCCATTAAATCTTAAAGTGTGAAAGCTCTGAAAAATGAGCAGATCGTATCCTTTATGCTCTCCCATGGGAAAGATGCAGCATGGAGTTGCGTCAACCCAAAGTTGTGTTATTATGTTGTTCATCTGCTATGGGAATAGAGTGACAGTCCTTGGTTTCTCACTGTACATCAGCATAACGTCAACTCATTTTCAAGTGTCATCCCAATGTTACTTCATAATTTCAAGAGGACACTGTAAAATTATCTGTAAAAAACCAGAAGCTCCCAGTACTTGTGGATCAGTCAGCCATGGTTTCATGCTGTATCTCAAGAACTTCTATATAGCTTTATCATTAAGCTTTAAATAGAATATGCCAGGAATTTGATGTAGTTCCATGGAAGTGAAACTAAGCTTTTTCTGTTGACCAAGTATTGCCATTTCACACCCTTGCCCCTCAAGACCTCTGGGGCCAACCCTTACCCAGTTTTCATAACAGCAAGGGTCTGGATTCATACTTAATAGTTCTTGTTGATCCTTGAAACAGATTACAGAACTCAGGATACGTAGGATCTCGGTGCACATATTTAAGTTAAAAGACTGTTAACTTAAAAGCAGCAGCTGAGCCAAACAACTTTAGGCAACTACCAGACAGGGACAAAGCGTGCACTAACACACACACACTGTTAATCAGGACACCCAAAATGATATGTTGCCTTGATGACTGATTAAAAGGGACTCAAGTCCTCTCTTTAATCTATTGATCCACAGACCTGAAAAAAACATCATGTCCCCACTTCCATAAGAGACATATCTTGAAAATGTTGCACGTCAGGATATCTTGATAGGCAAGAGGGAATATTTTTAGGCAGGAATCATAATTCTTTCCTGACTGCTAACATCTGTTTGCTAAAGCCTACAGAACTTCCCTGGAGTTTTGAGGTTTAAAAACATTGCTTGAAGATGACACACTAAATATTACGAAAATGTGCCTTATGATCCACACCCAAAACCCCCCAAAGAACATTTCATATTTTCAGACTTTGGTCAACAAAACTTTTTGGGACTGTTTTTAGTTCCTTTAATGATGGGTGTTTAATTAAAAATGAGCCCATGTACCAGAATTGAGAGGCAACTAGACAGCCATAAACCCACAAGGCCAACTTTGAACTAGACTATGATGGGAAAATAGTGGTTATATCCAACAATATCATCTTATTGGGAACTGGGTATATTTGCAAATACACTCATTGAACCACCATGTCCAGGTAAACAAATGGTAGATGGATATTTCCCATCTTACAAACCCTCGAAACGTCTACAATTATGCAGTATACTCCAGTAAACTGTCACCTTTGAGAAGGGTGCCTAATTCATCTTTCAGCACAGATGTGATGTGATAGCACATTGCCATCACTCATCTTCCTAGGGCAATATTCGTTGACACCTTTCTACTACAGTCTGCTTTTTCTGCACTAAATTTGCTAAGTTTTCTCTCTTTCTTCCCTTTCTCGTAAAATCAATCCTCTCCACATTTGTGATTTATGAATCCCTCAATTGCTTTCCATCACTGAATGACTTGCTCAGATGGACCAGCAATTTAAGTTCCAAGTAAAAAGACGCATGTACAATTCCAATAATGGGCGAGCCTGCTGAAGAAAGGGGTCTTTACCAATGCAAGCAGCTAGGGAAAGGTATTCCTTTCTGCTGATAAAACAGAGCATAAAAGAATAAGGCATACAGGTCTAATTAAATAGGCTTTTTTACCTGCCTTGGAGGACTTGTATATCATGGATACAGCTTGCCCAGAGAAGTTGTGGATACCCCATCCCTAGAAATGTTCAAGGCCAGGCTGGATGGAGCTTTCAGCAACCTGCTCTACTGGGAGGTGTCACTGCCCATGGTAGGTGAGTTGGAACTCAATGATCTTTAAGGGCCCTTCCAACCTAAACCACTTTATGATTCTATGATTACACTACAGGGCCATCCAAGCCCAGTAACTTCCCTCCTACTGTTGCAGCCAACTATATAAGGAAGCATGTGAGGACAGGCGTTTAGCAACACTTCACACTATTCCCTCAGTTTTTGGTGATGCACAGGTCAGAATCCTTAAGCCAGAGTCTGCATGCTTAAACAGACCTTTGTGTCTAATAGTCCCCAAGAAATCTACTTTTTGCTAATTTCTCTAAAGGCTTCTTTGCATTTCAGTAGTTGCTTGGCAACTTCTGGCAACGACTTCCACACCTGAATCGTGTGTTGTGTGAGAAAGTACTTCCTCTCATTCATTTTGAAGACTTCAGCTAGTAATTTAGTTTGATACTTCTCATTTTGAAACCATGAGTGAATAAGGCATCCCTGCTGACCTCCTCCCTGCAGGTCATGAAGTTAAAGACAGTTCTTTCCTGTCCATCTCTTCCATGCTGAAACAAATAATGCTTTCAGCCACCTCTTGTACAAAAGCCATTCCACATCCTTCAGCTATTTTTGTCCTTTTCTGTATACTTTACTCTTTTATTTTTGAGTGTCAAATACCACATGCAGTTCTTAAGGGAATGATGTACTGAAGATCTATACATTACTATAAATTTGTTTTTATTCTCTTTTTCTCTCCTGGTAATTCTTAACACCATTTGACCTTTTTCTTACTCAAGCTGAAGTGACATTTTCATACAATCCCCTACTACAGCTTTGACAGAAAAAAGCGGGTTTCAAAACATTCCTGCTCACTACAAGTTAAACTTGCATATGCATGATGAAATTCCAGCCTGGGTCACAGAGGAGACGCAGCCATATTAACCAAGGCAATACAGTACTCTGAAGTGAGTCCCTCTTCAAGCTTAGGTCAACACCATGCTGTAAGGCAAACCCAAATTTTCACCTCAAGACTTGGACGTGAACATAGTTCTTGCAAACTGACACTGTCCACCAGCAAAGGACAGAGCAGGGCTTGATCCTTTAAGCAGGTAATAGGCAAACATCAACTTGGACATAATGTGTGTTTATATATGTATAAATATATATGATTATATAGGTATACATATAGAGAAATTTTTAATAAAGTCAGTTTGAACTTTATTTTTAGGCCAGCAGAAAGCCACAGATGAGGAGGTCTGCTCTTTGGCAGTGATCCAGCTGCACAGATTTTCAGCATCTGGAATGCTAATGAGTTCAGCTCTATTAAAATGAACTCCTTACCACTTTGCTTGTGCCAGCTCCCTGAAACAGCAGCCAAAGAGCACTTAGTGTAACACTCTTCATAAAAGATGAAAGGACAGTGCAAATACCTGTTAAAGCTTCCCTCCAAGGTCACTTTCAGGATCTGACTAGCGTTCAGGGTCAGATACGCTTGGAGATAGAGTATCCAAAACTGGCAGGGAGTTACTTAAATTTGTAACTACTGAAGGGAGATCAGAACCAGACCATTAATGAAGTCATCTCACAGTCTGGTACTCTAGTACTCTGCTGGATTTCTCTCATAATGATGTCTCAGTGATCTCCATACTAGACTGAAGTAGTATAGACTACCTAGAAAGACCATCGAGTTAATTACTAGACTGAAACTCTTGTTCATCTCTCATTTATGCTGTAAGGCGTGACCTTTCAGCACTGATCTCTGCAGGTATTTTGCACCCAGTTTCTCTTCCAATTAAAGACACTCTACCTACAAGTCTGGATCTTATATTTGCCTGGGGTTTCCCTCCAATTAAAAGGACCTAATTTCTCCCATTCTAAACTTTACCTGTTTAAAGCAACAGCATTTGAAGTATGGAATGTCTCTAACTCAGACTTCAATATTGGCTGGGTTGAAAGAGTTGCTGGTGCAATAGTGGCTGGTTGCACCATCTAATATGTTCAGAATTTAATTAATACAGCAATAGGCAGCACTAAGCACTAAGGTAATACCGTGTTTTGTATTGATTATCTGTGATAGCTTATGAGTGAATAGCCATGACCATTCTCTTACTCCCTTTTATTGAAAGGTCTGAAATTCAGCCGATTAAGAACAACATTTAGAGATATGTTTCTTATTGACACATTATTTTTCCTAAAAATATTCATTTGGTAAATACCATCATAAGCCATCATGCTTCTTTATTCACCTGCAAAATCTGAGCACAAATTCTGAGTATTTTCAATCTGTTTGGACTCTTTACAGTTTACCAAGCCGTTTAAGAGGTATTACAAGAAGTTAAAAATTGAGAACAAGAGTTGAAGTTTGTCAGCAGTTTGACTAGTTCTGGAATATGAAATTTCAAGGAAAAATTCTTATTTTGACCAAATAAATTCGAGCACATGGGAAAACAAAACCCCCCATAAAATTAACTCCTTTTCTCCAACAAAATTCAAAATTTTGATGATGTCATATCTATATATTTCTCATGTTCTTTTCCCTTGAATCTATTGAAGTCTATCAGAACACATGGGACTGGTTCAAATTAGGGTCTTCAGGCCTGATGTATAAGTTTATCACATGTATAAGTGATTGGACTAGCAACAAATACCCCTGCCCCCCTGCACCCACCCTGCCCTCTTTAGAAATTGCTCCGCTCACAGCCAGCTCTATGGTTCCTCATCCCTTCTCCCCATCAATAATGGGAACCACTTTACAACCAAAGCAACAGATGGAAGGCAAAAAATAAATCCTTTGCCTGGGCATGCACTGAGAAAGAGGACAGCTTCACCATCATCTTTCAATGTAAAGCCTGCAACCCAGGTTACATGTATCACCTTCTGTCTTTATAGTTAAAGGCTATAGTTTTAACTATAAACAAGCTATGCTATCCACAAGATATAAAAGTCTTCCAGGTACAAATTAATCTACTTAAGGAAAGTACAACTTTGTTTTTGTTTGGGTTTATGTCAAGTCCTCACATGATGCAACGTTTATAGGCAAATGAACCATGATGTTCCCAAATATGCCAGCCTAGGATGTGCCAAGTGCATTTGCTGTAATCAGACTCAGAAAAGGAGGCAGGAGTAGGTTCCCTCTTTTTTATACCTCCACGGAAAAGAACACATTTATTCCACTAAGCTACAGCAAAAGGTAAGACTATTTTGCTAATATTTTCCCAAAGGCCCTTTCCAATCATATTGACAGTAATTCACAAAACCTCACCCCAGCACCAAGACAGCCACTAAACATGATAAGTATTAACTTTTAAATTGAAATCTAAAAATTAGATCTGTCTAGACAGGAAAGGATGAGTTATCAAGCTCTCCAATCAATCCAGCTGCACAGGTTTGTATGGATATTTGTTTCAGCCAGCATTTCACTTCTTACCTGCAAGTTCTACCTTCTGCTGATACTCCTATTTTGCTTTGGCTTAATTTTCTAAGCCCAGTCTTATGAGGCCTTTAATGAGAGGGATCTCTTTTTTTTTTCCAACCAGCCTTTCAGCTTTGCACAGCTCCTGTTTCTCCTGGACTAGAGAACTGAGAAAACTTTTTTTATACAGAGTTAATCTCTCTCCTGATGAGTTACCTACACATATGCCTAACACATAAGTAATCTCAGTGAAGACAATAGGGTAGTGACATGAATAAACCTAAGTATATATTTAAATACTTTAACTGCAAGCCTAAAATATAGCTATGAAGGACACATAAAAAAATAGTGATCTTTAACTGTCATCTACGAGTGAAAAGATCAATGTCAGGGAACTGTGGTGGGGCTGGTCTAAAATGGTTGGTCTAAAATTCAATTGTTTTGAATAAATGGTGATCAAAAGTCACAGCCTACTTCCTGAATGGCAAAACATTGTCAGCTACACTAGCTCATTATGAAGGTCTTTCCAATTTAAAATAATCCATTGACGTTTGCTGAATGCTATTTAGTATCTCCAGTATATTACAACATAAAAGCATGTAAATAGACAAGAACAAAAAGTTACTTTTTTCAGAGGTAACCACATTATATCAGGATTGTGAAGCGCAGCTGCGCTCTTCCTTCTCCACCAGTTCGAATTCTTTACAGCAATGCGACTACTACAATTATTAAAACATAATGAAGAAACCAACTGAGCAAATGCAGGGATCCAAATGAATATAAAAGATCATTAATTTGTAATGAAAACAAGAATTTAAATAGTTACCAAATGCTTCAGACTGTGTTTACTGCTGCAGTCAGAAACACTCTCCAGTCGGAATCCCTTGGGAGCAGATTCTGTACATAGGACTCCACATCTGAGATCAGCCAGTTCACCCCACATCATTAACTGCTCTTTTTGGACATGTTGTGATCTGGTTTTTTCAATGTTCAGCACAAAGTAATAATATTCCCTGGAGAAGAGGGGAACCTCGGCTTTCAAAACCCTTAAACATACTCAGGATATTCTCAGAGTCATGAGATTGTGACCCTTCCTATACTTTTCAATACAAGAGAACATCAGCAGACGTTTTCAGTGGCTGTTCAATACTTAAGATATTGGTGGCTTCAGGAATTTCAAGAGAGCTTAGCACTAAAGCTGCTTTCAAGGAATACAATGCCCAAGAGGTTTCAATCTGCTGGGCATAGTTTCATAGAATCATAGTATGGTTCAGGTTGGAAGGAACATTAGAGATTATTGAGTTTCAATCCCTGCCATGGGCAGAGACACCTCCCACTAGATCAGGTTGCTCAAAGCCCCATCCAGCCTGGTCTTGAACACTTCCAGGAATGGGACATCCACAGTGTCTCTGAGCAACCTGTTCCAGTGCCTCACCACCCTCACAATAAAGAATTTCTTCCTTATAGCTAACCTAACTCTCCCCTCTTTCAGTTTAAAACTGCTATCCCTCATTTCCCTCCCATATTGTAAAAGATTCCCTCCCCACTTCTTCTGTAAGGCCTCCTTTGGGTATTGGAAGGCTGCTGTAAGGTCTCCTTGGAGCCTTCTCTTAGCCAGGCTGAACAACCCCAACTCCCTCAGCCTGTCTTCATAGGAGAAGTGCTCCAGCCCTCTCATAATCTGTGTGGCCATCCTATGGACTCACTCCAACAGGTGCATGTCCTTCTTATGCTGGGGACTCCAGAGCTGGACACAGTACTCCAGATGGGGTCTCAGGAGAGTGGAGTAGAGGGGCAGAATCACCTCCCTCGACCTGCTGGCCACCTTGTTTTTTTTTTCTTGTTTTTTTTTTNTTTTTTTTTTTTTTTTCTTTTCAATGTGGCCCAGCATAGAGGCATACAGTTGGCTTTCTGGGCTGCAAGCTGTTTCATCTTCAGTTGTTTATGGATTCACCCATTTCTATCATCCCCATTCACAACCCTGAATTTCAAAGGTGACTCCTTTTGTGGCCATCTTTGTTGGCTCCCTCCAGATACAAACAGAAGACACTGGTCTCAAAGAAATAGATCACGTTTCCAAGACTGCTAAAAGAGCTCCCCAGATCAAAAGACGCAGTTTTGTTTCCCAGAAATGGACCAGCTCAGAGTAGGTGGCCACTGAGTAGAACTGCTCAGAAATTAAAATGATTGTGATTTTTTCCATATGAGTATGTGAATATATGTATAATCTAGAAGAGTTACAGAGTTTTTCTTGTATTATTTGTGGAACCAGAATATTCAGTATCTTTAGATATTGGGCAACAGCCCAATTGCCCAAAGTTTCACTACAACAGATCCATTGCCTGAGAACTCATTAGAAGTTTATTATTAATTGCTCAGTGCTCTTACTCAGAGGTGTCGGTCACTCATCTGAGGTGTAGACAACTCCCAATATCAGAGGGAACTAATTGCATCTCCCTCCCCTCTCTCACCTCCAAATTTCTGAATTGCAGCAAGAATAGCCCACAAGAAAATTCACATTTGCTCGCCTATCTGTCTGGTGGATGGGCTTCAGCACTCTATGTGATTTTTTGTTTACTTCTGCTAATCCTAAAAATCTACACATTTGTGCAGAAAGCAATCAGCCAATAATCCATATTCTCCTTTTAGTTCATTTGGGGGAGTTCAACTTGATAGAAAAAGTGCTTTTGGCTCTGATAAGCAGAGGAAATGGAAAAGTGCAGCTCTGCTTTTATCCAAGACTTTCTTCTCTCATTCTGCGGTAGGTTTGAAACTAGTGAGTTGTTTTGGATAGCAGAGTGGTTGCCGTTTTCAGCTATGACTGGTTTAGACTCAACTTGAGTGGGATTCAAGATGAGAACAACTAGGAGAAGTGAATGGTCAGATAAAAAGCTTTCTCTGGAGAGTTTCCAATACTGCCACCTAGGCAGACTGAACTCTGGCACAAAATCTGGAAAAATTGTTGGCTTGGATTTGTCATGTTTCCTAGTACTGTGGGAAGCCTATAACTATAGCAAGTATTATTAGCATTTCTGCTTTAAAAATAGCATCTATCCCAGTTTAGCTTTGTCAACACTGATAAATGACAGCTGAAAATGTATATTTATATACCAACTTTGGCTAGGACATCTAGGTTAGATATAAAGGATCCTATGTCATATCAAACACATACTAATGAGCACCAATGCTCAGCTGGGTTCCCTAACAGACTCATGAGCTCCCAAACCTGATAAAGTTATGACATGCACTAGCCTATAGACCTCTCCACTTCTTGTGTCTTCCCAGATAAATTCAGTCATTTTGCCCATTGAGCCTGAAGCTGAAATTGTAGCTGTTTCTTAAGAAACATGACTACAGCTGTTTCTGGTCATATCACCACCACCACCAGCCCCCCATGTACATATATCCTCTTGCTGCCTCCTTTCAGGACATCCTCTTCAAAAAAACAATTGGCAATATGGGAAACAGCTTATTCCTTACCCAGTCAGAGCAGGCTACTCGATAAGCCTCTTCCCAACAGGTCTCTGGTTTGATTTTTTTTTTGGCAGTTGCAGTGGTTTCTCAAGGACAGGTTGCTTCATGTAACATATCCATGTAATGCTGATATTAAGGGGTGACTGATACCCTCCCTACTATAAGAAAGAGTTAGAGATTGTCCCCTTTGCTGCTTTGGACATCTTATTCATAGTCTCCTGTGAGCATGGGCTTTGTTACTTTAAGATACAAGTGATAGTAGTACAGAGAAGAAATTTTCAAAGTAACTGAAAAGAACAAAAAAGGCCTGCATTGGGAATGGGACATGTGACTCTTCTGGGGTTTGTTGAGCACATCAAGCTTTAAGTAGCAGAAAACAAACATCTGCTTTTCCCATGGAAACAACAACAGAATAGGTAGTTACATTAATAAGTAAATAAATAAATGCTGTCTGTATAGCAGCATAGATGAATCTGAAATGATATTTTTAAAAGGGCCCTGAAGTGTTGAAACACAACATTAGAAACCAATGTTGCTGTGCTGCCACTGCTGGACCACCACGGTGGCCCGAAGATGAGCTTGGGAGAGGAGAATAACAAACCATCCTCCCCTTAATATTCTGAATATAAGCACGATCAGTATTATTTTATTAAGAGACTAGCCTGGGAACTAAGGGAAATGAAAAATGCTTAGAACAGAGGTACAATTTCCACCCCTTAAACAACACATTTCGAAATATGTGTCTAAAATAGACAGTTCTTATCCTCACAAATCTACCCCCCATAGAGAGATGAGTTTGAGACACAGGGGAAGTTGGAGGTTTTCAGTTCAGTTCCCTGTAACTTAGGGCATGTATCTAAGTGGATTTTGAGGCTATTGAGAAAGCAAGATATTATTTATACAAAGAGGTTTGGTTCAAACACTCCCTCCTCAAGTTTAAATGTGAAGAACTGAATGCCAGCTTAGACTGGCAGTTCTTTAAACATCAGTGGTAGCACAAAAGGGATCTGTTCAATAATCTCTCCCATAATCAAGCAGAAAGAGTTAATATATTGTTAAACCTCAAAAGGTTGCTGGTTTCAATGGGTAAATAATAGTAATTTATTGATAAATCGAGACTTTTATCAGGTATTTCGGTTTTCCCCCAAAATACACCAGGGAAGTGATTACACATTATGAAGTGTTCCAATCACCTTTCAGACAGCACAGTCATAGCCAACATTTTTAACCAAACTATGTTTCAATACACAAAGTAATGCTTACTAGTAATTTCTGGTGACTTTGTGCTGCTCTGGCACGGCAGAACTGTGACTAACACAATTATAGCACCATATAGCATTAACGGAGAAAACAGCCAAAATACACTAGTAAACTCCTTGCTAAGATTATCTTAAAAAAATCATAACCTTGCTGAATAATGAAAGAAATATTAATGATTAATAGAAAAAGCAACCAAGAATTAATGCTTAGACAGGCAACTAAATCAACTACAGGACTGTTCTGGTTCTAGATAAATCAATTATTTACCCACAATAGAAAAAATAACAATAGAATAAACTTTTGGAGGCTATGATTTCTACTACAACATAGGGCTAAAAGGTTAATTTCAGTAAGCATCATTTGATTTAGGACCCTAAGTCTCATTTTTCTAGGTGGCACCTGAAGGCAGGGGCAGATACTTAAACACCATAAAGATTCTGGGATGCAGGACCAAGTTAAGAGTTACTCTAGGCACATAAAGATGCAGGCTGACACGGCTTTAAAAAGGCAACTTTTAAAAAAAAAAAATACCGAAACTCAGTATCTTACTGAAAGTACATATAATTTTTAAAGAATCTCAGTGATTCTTAGTACTTTCATTATATTTTAGTTTGTGTATTGCATGCATAAAGAAAAAGACACGTTTTTTCATTCAGCTCATCCATATATTTTGCTTTTCATTGAAAGAACACTAACATTTTACTTCCCCATCTGATCAATTTTCATCCAGGGAATGATAGGCATATAATTGTAGCTAAAAACAAATTCTAAGTGTGGTGTGCAGCTTGTAAAACTTAACAGCTCCACTTAGAAATTCAATCCCTATCAGAATTTAGCACACCGATACCCAAAAAAAAATCCAGACAGAAAAGGAGAGAGGACAAGCCCTACAGACACAGCACTGACTACGTACAGAGACAGGGTATGATGCTACAGAGGTGGGAGCTGGAGAGTCTGCAGCATGTCTTCTTCCCCACCAACAATACAGATAGAGCTGTATACTTCCACACGCCCAGCTGCATCCTTTCTCAAGTGAGGACAAACATAAGATAACAAAACCTGGTCAGTTCTTGGCTAATGAGATCTTTCAGCTGCTCACAACCAGTATCTTGCACTACCCCAACTGCATTACAGCAAATGCAAAACATAAGTGGAAATAACATCTGTAACACCTACAGTAAAAGAAATCAAGACCATTTCCATTTACTGGCTCCTGATTCACTCTCACGAGCTGGCAAGAGGTAAGAGTATGGCCATTCATCTCATATGTTGCTGGTCGTTGGGATTCACAGACATTTTACACCTCTGTAATTTGTAAAAAGCTCAGTGAGATGTGAAATAGGTCAAGGATTTATCAACTGCTTATATGGTAACCTTTCATCAGCCTCTCAACTGCAAAGCTATTTTTAGATATAATATATATGTAAGTCTGCTTGACTTGCAGCAAAATACATCATGTTCAGTAAAAGGCACATTCTGAAATAATTTTTCGCCAAATCAACCATTACATAGATTTCCACCCACAAAGTAGTTCCCATACCACTGTTCACTTTGAATAAGATCTCAGCGAGAGGACAATCCTGTTGATTATAGATGGTGACCTCTATACTTCACTGCCTGAGGCTTAGAAAGAGTGCTTGGCTAGATGCTAGTGGAGCACAACCACACCACCTGCCCTCTCTTGGTAGAGACACCAGGGAATACAACAGAGGCCTCTTTGAAACTCCTTAAATTCTATTAAAGTTATTGTCTGACAAAAATACCAGTCTCCGCATTGGTGGACAAGACCAACTCCAGCCCAATATGCACTTCCAGAGGTACAGGGTGTTGAAATCTCTCGATTCCCCTTGACATCTTCTGCAGTTTTCACTTATTTTTTTAAGACCCCATTCCCCATCTGCACATAGCCAGGTACATAGTGCACAGGAAAGGGCAAGGTCCCAGACACTGTCTGTATCCTATTCCAGTTGGTCAGACGGGGAGTGGTGGCAAATGTTCCCCCCTTGGACATCCACACAAATGCAGCCACATCACTGTCTGAAGCATAGGGAGAAAATTACTGGAGGCTCCAGACTGAGACATGGGGCATTTCTGCCTGGTCTAAGGTGGCAGCGTTTTCACAGGAGTCAATTATTCAGCTTGTGTATTTAAAGGCTCAGTAAATAACTACTCAGGGGACAGGGTTTTTTAAACATGCTAATGATATTTTCATCAAAAGACCCTTTTTACAGAAATAGGCAAAGAAGGAAAAAAATATTTATTCAGAGTGTGTTTCACGGAAGCACCATTGGCTGGTATTTTATGGTAAATGATTACGGTGTTCTAGGGACAAACAGACCTGGTGGGCCAGGCTTATTCCTGTTCTTGAACTAGCACAGGTGCAAGAGAAATAGCTTGTACCTTGTCTACTCAGACTCTACTAAAGGAGAAGGGATTTTTCCATCCAGTCTACTTGAGAATAGCCCTTTAGGGCACAGTTTCCCTGGAGCATAACACTGTCCCCATCATCATGCCTCTTCCTTCTCCATTTTTTACTGAAGCTTACCAAAAAGATGGGCAGATTCCTACATCCTCCAGGCTTTCTGGGCTGCTCAGTCACATAAATATTCAGTTCCCTTTTTGGAAGTACAACTTGCAGAAGACCCTGCAGACACATCTGTGTCCGGTATTTGGTTACATATTCTAGTCCCACAATAGAAGTACTTATTATCAATACAACCAAGAAAAGTTTTTTCAAAAAAAGGAAGGGAATAAAGTTGTTCTAAGTGGCAGTAGGCCATAACCTTTTTTCTCATCTACAGAAGGGTTCATCCCTAATTCCTATTAGGGAATGAATAGGCAGGAATTTTGGGTGTTCTCTCTTTTAGGACCACTTAGGAAATTTCCCTCTATCTCTGCGTTCAGCTGCTCTTAAGTCTGTCTGCAACAGCAGACAATGAGAAACAGCATGAAAGGATGGATCCAGTCAGGCTAACGCTCAGAAAACTGTTCATACCAAGATCTTTCTCACAGTTGTTCAGACAGCTTGGAATATTATTATTATTAAGTGACTCATATGATGGCATATTGTCAGTAAGGCTGTGGCCTTTTGTACAGAGCCACAAGTCCATGTTGTGCCTCTGTCCAAGGCAGGAGAGATGCCACAACTTTTCCACATTTAATAAGCAAGCAGAGACATACTGCCAGTTGTGCAAAAAGGGACATTTGAACTGGACAGTGACTCAGCCTGTTCTCAGGAAAATATGCAGTCAAACAGCCTGGTGTTTCCAACAAGGTATGAAAGCTGCACAAGTTGAAAGAAACCCGCTCCTTTCTCCGATGCAACATATTTTTGGTGAATCCCAACACCCATATTTTGACCTGTGCTTTAGGATTAGAGACAAGACTCTTGCATTGCAATCCCCTATAAAGTAGGGGCTCCAAGCAACTCAGATACCTATGAAAGTTTGTATGCACTGGAGCTCACATTCTGCTTGTGACCCATTCATTTTGAAGTGGGGACACAGATTTGACCTCCTGCAATTCTCACCATTACTCCAAGGACAGAATTGCCCTCCCTCGGAGTGATTCAGTTCAAGGGGGTCACCTTATTCAGTGATGAGCACCCTGCCTTGAATTAAGCCACAGAAGTCCCACCAAGGAGGAATATTGGCTCAAGGAAAGTGCAATAACACAGGCCTGGCTTCATGGTTTAGCTGATCACACGTGGCTAATTGCTCAGGGCTTGGTAAGTTGTATGACTTTACAAAGAAGAACCATAAATATTTATATTGGGCAGATATACCAGCATTTGTGGATTAAAGAAACAAGACTTTCCTGCTTTGCAGGCATCCAGCAAAAGTAATACATCACACAAGCTCTTCCTAGCTGACCTTTTTAGGTAGATGCCTCCAAATTGTCGATAACGAATCGATACTTATCCAACAAGATGCATCAGTGCCCTGAAATCACTTATAATAATAACAAATACCAGATGCAAAAGACAGAAGCCAGTGGGCCTCACAATTCGCTTTACTGATTACAGGACAAGATCTTTATAACACGTTTCCAAGTATATCACAGCTGAGATTTAACTTCAGATTTAACTTAACTGTAACTAAATGGGAAACCCTCTTACTATTGATTTGATTGGGTCCTGTAATATGTAAGAAGATAGTTTATATACTCAAAAGTTGCAAGGGGAGGAGAGACACACATTCAGGCAACAGACAAATGGCTAACAGCTCCTTATAACTAGATGAAGATGGAAGACTTACTATTGACTGTGTTATGCTCTATAAAACACGTTAAGGAAATTGGATGTGAGCTAGCCTTCACTTCCATATATGCACTTTGTCATGTGGTTCTTGCATTTACAAGCTTCCCTGGTTTAATACATTAAGTGGAGTTAGTCTTCGCTGGGAAACAATGTGAATCTGCTCAGAAAAGCATTTCTAAGAAATTTAGACAAACAGTGAGCCAAAGTCTCTGCTGGTCCAACTCCACTGAAATCAGAGCAGCACAGAAATCAGGGCAATTCAACCATACATTCTTAGAGTGTTACTGCTCAAAATCTCTCCCAGAGGAGAACAGAAAAATAAACAAGAGAAACAGTCTCATTAACAAGAAATTAGAGACATTTATTTAATCAAAGCTAGAAATAATCAATTCCCTCCTAACTCTGTATAACAAATTTCCCTAATGACTATCACTTCAGACTATGAAATTTCTAAACTTCAGGGAAACTAGCAAGGAGAAACAAGCAGAAATGAAAGTGAGGAGCTGTTAAAGGGGGAAATAATTTATTGTTTTCCTCAAAGCTAATGTTTCTTTTAGGAGACCAAAGTGATCGTTGCTTCATTCCGCTTAAGCAAACAAAGCACCAGTTCTAAACAAAGAATTTTAAAAAGTAAGTTAAGTTCCAATAAGAAATTGCTTAACACATTCAAATTGGCATGACTACATAATTGCAAGAAACAAAATGCTTTAAAATTACTGCTGCCAATTAGGACACAACGCCCTCTTAGTCAAGGTATAATAAATGGCCCTGGTCAGCCCTGCTAATGTCTTTTGATACAAATCAAAACTGGGGGCATGAATTCACCTCTCCTGCTCAAGCAGAGAAAATGGTATCATTCCCAAACAGGGACACAGGACATTCCCAGCACTACCATAAGCATTTCTAACAGTTGGTTTATACCTCAAATGACTGATACCACAATAATGAAGCTAAGGTACTCTCCTGTAATTAAGTCACGATATATTTCCTAGAGGAGAAAGTGCATAATATTCAAGCATATAACATTTCCCCAAGACCTACAAACTACTCACGTCCCTTTCAAGTCCACTGGAGTAAATGTTCACAGCATCTAGTAGAAGCCAACCTGCTATTTCCTTAATGAAAATGTAGGGTTGAGAAACGGAAAATATTCCAGCACCATCTCCTTTCGCTGTTCACACAGAGCTTGTCTGCTCCCAACCCAAAGTCTGCAAAACATCTATCACCCTCTGAAAACATTCCTTACATTAAAGGAAGTTAATACCTTATCATTGGTACACTGCTAAGAGATGCTAGTAGCAATGAGAAGAATTAAGATGCTTTAGTATTTCTAAGACGGACAAAAGATATATTGAAGTTACGTTAATTCTTATGTTTGCTGTCTCACCAGTACTCAGAATATTATCTCCCCTGGTGCAATAAACCAGATACGCTGAAACTGTGCATTGCTCCCTCTTAAACAACATCATACCCACACTTTGTGAGATATGTGGCAGAGCTGAACTAGGCCACTATGGTTAAAGATAACAAGAAGAGGTTCTTTCAGTATATCAATAGAAAAAGGATGTCTAGGGAAAACGTAGGCCCACTGACAAATGAGGTGGGCGCCTTATTGGTGGAAGACACAGAGAAGGTGGAGTTACTGAATGCCTTCTTTGCTTCAGTCTTCACTACTAAAACTGTCCCCCATGAATCCCAAACCCTGCAGAGGGAAGATTTAGAGAGAGGAAGATATTCCCTCTGCAAAGGAGGATTGGGTTAGAGACCACCTGGCCAAACTAGACATCTCTAAGTTCACAGGCCCTGATGGGATGCACCCGCAAACGCAGAGGGAACTGGAAGATGTTATTGCTGGGCCAGTCTTGTTCAACATAGCCAAGAGTGACCTGGATGAGAGGACCAAGTGTATCCTCAGCAAGTTCGCTTGATGATACCAAACTAGGGGGGCTGGCTGACACTCCAGAAGGCTGTGCCGCTATCCGGCATGACCTGGACAGGCTGGAGAGCTGAGCAGAGAAGAACCTAATGAGGTTCAACAAGAGCAAGTGTAGGGTCCTGCATCTGAGGAAGAAGAATTCCCCAGGCACTGATACAGGTTAGGAGTGGACCTGTTGGAAAGCACTTCTGAGGAGAAGGATCTGAAGGTCCTGGTAGATAGCAAGCTGTCATTGAGACAGCAATATGCCATTGGTGCCAAGAGGGCCAATGGAATTCCGGGATGCACAGGGAAGAGTGAGGCCAGTAGGTCGAGAGAGGTAATTTTCCCCCTCGACTCTGCACTAGTGAAGCCACAACTCGAATACTGCATCCAGTTCTGGACTCTCCGGTTCAAGAGAGACCAGGAACTACTACAGAGTCCAGTGTAAAGTAAGAAAGATGATTAAGGGATTGGAGCATCTCCCTTAAGAGTAAAGGCTGAGAGAGCTGGGACTCTTTAGCCTGGAGAAGAAAAGGTTGAGGGGAGACCTTATTAATGCTTTTAAGTATCTGAAGGGTGGGTTGAAGGAGGTTGGAGCTGGACTCTTCTCAGTGGTTCCCAGTGACACAATGAGGGGCAAAGGGCACAAGCTGAAACATAGGAAGTTTCATTCAAATATGAGGAGAAACTTCTTCATGGTGAGGGTGACAGAGCACTAGAAGAGGCTGCCCAGGGAGGTTGTGGAGTCCCCTTCTCTGGAGACCTTCAAGACCCGCCTGAATGCAGTCCTGAGTAATGTGCTCTAGGCAATTCTGCTTTAGCAGGAGAGTTGGACTAGGCGATTTCTAGAGGTCCCTTCCAACTCTGACAATTCCATTATTTATCAGAGAAGAGAATGTATCTGCGGCACCTCAGTTCTCAATGTCTTCTGGTTGTGGCCATCTGCAATGCTGTAGCCTTAAAGTTTTGCTGGAAGACCCATGGATTATGACACCTCATTCTTCAAATTGGTGATATCTTTCAAAGGAAAGGGCTCCAGACACAGATGCAACTGGAAACAGAATGTCATCACAGGGAAGAAATGTAGACTGAGAATATCTGAGCCAAAAGATTTGAGCTAATTTCAATCTAAATTAGTTCCAAAACCTTTGGTATTGTTCAAAGCTTTTACAATACTGACCTAAGTTTCTAGTACTGATGGAGGATTTTTACTATCAGGGTTTTTTTTCTGTGCCCAAACTCAGTTCCAATTACAGTATTACACCTCTGAAAATACTCCTTTCATCAAGGTGCTGCAAATATGTTACTCAAAAACACCCCCAAAACAAGGTCTCATCAGTTTTAGTGGTAGCTCAGGACTACCAGAGATAGTGGCACTTACCTTTCTGTGGCTCCAAACAGGCACCCGATACCTGTACCACAGAGCAAATTTTGCTTCCCACTCTGTATTTTATGGGACAGATTTCCCTTCTTTTTTGTTTGTTTTGCCTTTCCCCTCTTCCCCCCCAAAATCCCTGCCATAGAAAATAATCAGAGCAATCTCACAGAGGTTATCTAGTTTATATATAAAGAGATGACAGAATTCAAACAGTTCCCAACACCCACTACTCATTGTATTATCGTCCTTCTTCTGATTTAATAAGCATTTGTATCAACTCAATCAGCTTATACTGAGGCTATGTCTCACTTTAATCAACTGCTCTTGTGAGGCAAGAAAGAAGTTTGATATGGAAAAATACCCACTCATCAGTCCTTGCGTTTGTCATGTGTTATGTGTGGTTTCATTATACACCTTGGAAGGAATTAGGATTAGAGATTAGATTAATTTGACAGCTATGATCTACATAAGCAGTTTACTAACTTCTTTTTAAAAATTGTTCCTAAACTCATGTTTTTCTAACAAGAGATACTTGTTAAGGGCAAGTAGGGCAATCTATTCTGCTAGAATTATGCAGTAAAAATAGTTTTATTTCTACCTAACTTAGCAAGGGAAGAGGTATTAAAATAAGTCAAATGTTCTTATGGGTTAAGATTTTTACTGCTGAGTATGTTTGTTCGCATCCCAGTCATGGGAAACAATAATTTGTCTCTTCTAGCAAACAGTGAATTTCCAGCAATAGAAGCTAAAAGAAGTGGATGAATTCAAGCTAAGCTATCACTCCCCCAACCTGTTTTTGCTCCACGTGCATTCAGATTTTGTGAGGAAGTCTCTCACCCTGCAATGCACGCCTCTGCAATATATCCAATACAATCAAATAGCTTTCTTCTCCATTTCAAAATTGGATGCACTTGTATCTGGACAGAGGATAAGCAGGATGAGATTAATTCCTTGATTCAGAGTTAAGCTCTTCTGATGAAACTAACATTTATTTTTTCAGGTTAAAAATATTCCCTCTATCCTCCCACCAGATGGGAAAATCACTTTCAACTGCCACAGCACCTTTTTATCCTGAGGAGAGGCCTTCTGTGTAAAATAAAGACAGAACTGACCACTAAAATTGATTCACTCGCTGTTCTCCTGGACAGCTGGGATTTATTTGTTGTTGTTGTTGTTGTTTTGTTTTAAGGAAAGTAAAGCTTCCCTGGAGAGATGTTTCACAAAGTTCCACCCAGCTGAAGTCTTCTGTTCTGGCACACACACCAGAGACACCAAGATCTCCCAAATAAAATTTTATTCCAATCCTATCTTATCTAGCATTGCAAGATTTTAGGTTTTAGCTGCTCTTCTGCTTTCTCCATAGAAGTGGAATTCAGCTCAAAAACTGCAAAATAAGGAAAGTTAAAACCCCAAGCATTATCTTTAATCTGGTACTGCAGTCAGTGAGTATTACATTTGACATTACTAAGCACGGTCAGACTAAACTCTGACCTCTCAGCACATCTTACCACAACTGAAATCAAAGTTGCTGACAGCTGATGCCAGTTTGGAAGTTCTTCCAATAAAGTTGATGTGGCTTCAGAGGCTCTAGCAATGATTCTTCAAATTATTTTATTTATTACTTCCTATTGATTGCTTTGTTTCACACACAAAGCCAGACCATATTCTGAGACACCCTGCAGTTTGACTTTTTTTTTTTTAATAATTCTTACCCAAGGATGTTGCAAGCAAATGGGATAGAAAGTAACAGGTTCCTGACAGCCACATGAGATCATCCTATATCATGCACGAGCTCTTATCCTCCCAGTTTCAAACCAATGAGAAGACAGTTACTAGATAATATCCTATAGGCTTTGAATGCACCAATGTTATGCAAGCGTACTAACACAACAGTTCTTCTCAGAAACAGGGGAATCTGGAACATGTATTACTTTCATGCACTCAGGTTGTTACTATCTTGTTCAAAAAGCCATGGTGAGGAGAGACATGCTGCTCTGCAAGAGGAGGGGATATCACAGCTGGATGGTATCCCTGCAAATCCAAACATTTAGGAACAGCTTAAACCGAAGCCAGAAGAATAGTCATGATTGCCAGTGCATTTAGAAAGCAAAGCTGTCAGGATGCTACAGAAATCTCTGACGTCCTCATTCCTGTTTCATCAGGATCTCGTGCAACTTGCTTTCAAATGCTAAGCTGCCTGTGCCATGGTAGAAAGCCTCCCGCGAGGGTACAGAACAGCACTAGTCCTTTTCAGTATTCCAGGCAGCAGAGAAACTTCAAGGCTAGAAAATCAAAACAGAGCTATTTAGCCCAGCCACCCACTGTCAAAGCTTTCTTTGCATGAAGTACAGCTAGGCAGCCACTCTGACAACATTTACTGAGAAAGAATGCTATTTCCCTTCTTAATTAAGAGTTAAGCATCAACCAGAAATTTATTGGTACATAGCTGCTGTAAATAAAGACTACATGCCTGGAATATGGCACAATTTGTCTACCTTGAGTGGTACAGAAAGAAAAGGAGGCCTATCTATAACATATTCAATAAATTCAACACAAATATTAATACAAAAAGCATAGTACAGAAGAGGTGGACTCAAGGAGCCAGCACAGATACCAGTAGCAGTGAGAGTGCAGAAGCATGTACTATAGCTCAGAGGAATAGCCTGCTAGGAAGTCCATGGATTTTGCATCATTCTTCTTGAAGCGTGACATACAGACTTTCCCTGATGACTTATATATTACTTATATTGATGTTATTTGAACTTACCCATACGAGTGACCATAGTATGGAACTGACCTTGTTAATATTTAGAAGAGCAAACCAAGTGTTTCTGAGAGCATTCAAAAAAAAAAAAAAAAAATAAAGCTGTTTATACTACAAGTATACTTGGCTGTACTAACTGTCCTCAGTTATGTTCAGGAGCATCCTCATACCTGATCAGCTTTGGAATCTAAAAATCAAAAGTGCAACCTTCAGCTTCAACTGGAGCTTTTCCTCAGCTTGAACCATTTACAAAAAGCTCTCCCTGGTGGGGACTCCCAACTATCCTCTGAGTATGAGGTTATAGTTCATAGCTCAGTTGTTCCAAGTATGTTGAGTAATATTCAAAACTCAAATTTAAAGTAAGAACAATCAGATATCAGAGACTTGATTATTTGATAATTACACAGAGATACTGAGAACTGAGATTCCTTTAATGATTTAAGCACCCAATAAAGATACAGTGCACTTCATCTAGGTTAAAGAGAAAAAACATTTAGACAGCAGGAAATAAATAATTTTTTTTTTTAAAAGTAGCTTAGGAATAGGGTAAAAAGGGCTTTCTACATGAAATGGAAGTGTTCAGGAGATACACTGGCTGGCATAAAGCAATGAGAAACAGATGAAACTACATGTGTATTTACCAGCCTCACAAGACCATCCCTACTGGAAATTCACTGCTCATCTGCAAGAACAAGGGCTTATTTGACCATAGCTGGATAGAAACCAAAATCCTCAGGGTTATGTTCTAAAAAGCAAGAAAACTTAGTTCTTGATATTCTTCTATTTTGCTCCTTACATAATGATAAAATTAGAAAGATTGTACCAACTGTGTCTCTGGACTTCTTAATGAAAACAGAGTAGGCTTCAAGCATTTCTGTGGCTCCAAATGCTTACAACAACAGCTGGAATCACATTTAATGACAAATTATGGAACGAACACTCTGAAATATTAAATAAAGGGGCAAGCTGCATCAATGCAGCACAAGGCCTCAGCCAAAGTCACTCAAAGGCTGGTAAAGCAGGACAAAAGCAAAGAACTCATGACAAATGCACAGGTCCAGGAACAACCCTGGAAGCACAGGAGGAAGCAGGAGCTGGCTATATATGAAAAGGCAGGGCTAGGAGAGGCTGGACATGGTATGGGGCTTGCCTTATTCCAGCAAGTTTTTCACTGCTGCAGGGGAAGTATAACTGGTTAATTATGAGGAGCATGTACTTTGTTAGAAAAAGACAATCAGATTTTGTGTATTTTTCTTTATACCAAAGCAATAATAAAAGCCTTTATACATAAAAGTTTAGATAAAAGTTTGTTAGTCTTACAGTCATAAGTAATGACTAAACTCAGTGGAGACGTTCTGGCAGAAAGAAGCAGCAAGGATCTCAGGAAGGTTTTTACCAAAAAGACACTAATAAGTGTTCTTGTTTTCTTTAGTTTAGTAGATAAGGCATTCAAAGATACTTGAAATCTTTATTCTCATCTCTACTTTGCTGTGCCTTACCTGCCAGTCTCAATGACAGGATTGTTGATTCCCATACAAATCTTGTTATAAACTTCTAAAGCAAAATCATAATTGAGGTGGTTTAGGATAAACTTTTCATCAAGATAGCTGTCTTTACAGTGAAGGGTGGATTCCTGCCCTTCCTCCCCTTTTTAAACCATTGCCTAAAACTCATTACAAATATCTGGCTGTCAACTGTATGATTATGTTTGCTGTATCTTAGAGTAGGTTGTGCCTGCAACTCAGGACAGTTGTTGGGTTTTTTTGTTTTTGTTTTTTGATTGGTTTTTTTTGTTTGTTTTTTTTTGTCTTCTGCTTTTCCAAAGGCTTCTTTTAATGGTTTTAAACTAGACTTTCAGAAGCATTTTCCAGAGAAGCTGAAGAAAAATTCTTCAAATCCTTTATTTTAGTTACAAAACTGTATTATACCTGATCTGAACAAAATGCAGGTGAATCAAAATTCCTAATTTGCAATGCTTATTGACATAAATCTGTAGTGTCCATCATGGCGTATTTTGGGGGAAAACACGCTGCTATTATGCATGAGCCTGTTTCATAGTTACAGTTAAACGACATTCCATACCACACACTCTCCATCATACTATTCACATATTTGAAGCCATTGTAAAATTATAGTCTGCCTAGTGATGCTGCAGAGACAGGCTCTGCCAATGCTCTCTTTTAGAAGCTAACCCCTTACACTGTATACCATAGTCTCCAAATTAAGCATAATCCCCAATAAAAAAGCACATAGTTCTTCATGCTAGAGAAACATGCCTGAATATATGAGCTTCCCTTCCTTTCCTTACATGCACAGTTTACAGCTGTTCTGACAACTCCCTGCTCACATCTGAATATATTCATATTCCTACACTACCTACCAACAATTTTACCTATTTCTACACACCTTTGGTAAGCCAGTAAGAAAATTCACATTTCCTGCTTTCTGGAAATGTTGAGGATATAACAGCAATCACGGTAAATCTAACACAGTATCTACCCTCTAGCCACAGTTAACAGCATATCTGGGGAGGAGAGAACTGGGGAGAAGAGTGAGGCCATAGAAATATCTCCCACTGTACCTTCCTGGCTTTTGGAGAGCAGTGGTTTCGAACCCTTTATCACACTTGCATCTATTTAATGCACCGGTAAACTGACTTATACAGCTAGAGTACCTTAAAATATTGAGTATATTTCGGATCCAGAAGTACTCAGCATTAACTCATGTCTCTTCACAGGCCACATAAGCCAGTTCTCACATGCACTTGTGCGTGGGGTGAGGTGGAGGGGGCCATTCTCACCCACTAACTTCGAGCTCCCTATTAATCAACTTCAGCATACTGGCTCTCTGCCTCCCTGGGGACTCTCATTCTTGCTCCTGAGGATATCTGTACATCACGCAGCTTAAGGCTCACACACTGCTTCGACTTGCCCAGATGAGACGTGTGTGCAGAAGTGCACAGCCACAGCCATTCGGCAGCACACCTCCTGGCCGGCGTCCACAGACATACATGCAGGACATAGAGCACTCACCTATGCTCACTTCATTAAACTAACATTTTTCCTTTCATCGTCAGTTTTTACATTATTTTCTTGAGAGCTCCTCTTCCATCCCCCAAGTTCTCAAGGTTTCATGTTTTTAGTGTTTTATTTTTAAAAAAGTATAGGAATTTTAAAGCACCAACTGTTTCCACATGAAAAGCCCTCACTGCTGACCACCAAGATCTAACACTGAAGTACTCAAAACCCAGACAAAAGCCACATTACAGATAACAAAACATTCTCCCAAACCCTTAGGACTGTATTACTCAAAAAACCTACAGCCTCCAATGTAAATACATACATTGGGGTGGGTGACTTCTTTTATTGTGCATTACAAACTTAAAATAACTGCTGCTTATGTTTATTTATAACAACATTCATAAGAACAGCATCATGGATGTGTATAAATACAACACTGTCATAGCTGAAATAGTATCCAAGACCAAGTAATAAAACCTGAGATATGGTTTTGAACATACAGAGTTGATTTAAAGATCCGCAGCTCTGAAAACACCATTTTTTGAGGCGTGTATTAAGTGTACAGCTCTACAAACACAATTTATCATTGCCTTAAAACACACAGTCTTAATTACAGGCTCCTGCCCCAAAATCTCTTACTATTGCTCTGTGAAATACATATGTACTGCAAATGAAAAAAATTAAGAGAATGGGTTTTATTTGGTTTTACATTTCATGTAGCTTCCTTATGAATAGTTAAACCGACTGAGTTTAGCTTGCTTTGCTGTTTGTGTGTTTTTCTCTTAGCAACAAGGAGAAAAACAGTCTTTTAATTCTAGGAAACCATAACTGTAAGATCATAAAAACTGACATAGCAAATAGGATATTTGAAACTACCTATAACAAATAATTTACACTGTTTAAGCTACAAATTGAAAATATCCCTTTAACTTTGAAGTAATGCAGTTTTGTGTAAATACAAGCAAACATTTAGGACTGTATTTTACACTGAAACTTTATTCCCAAAAAGCTTTACATGTGGAACCCATTCAAACCCCGGGGAAAACCCGAAGACTTTTGTTCATAGGAATATTCCCAACTCAAGATTATTCATTTATTTAAAATTACCCATGACTTCATGTGTTTGCAGAAGTGATTTGCATGAAAGATTTCTTATATACCACTGAATACAGACACTTCTATAGCAAGATAACATTTTGCAGCAGTTCTATACCACAGAAAACACAAATAAATAAAGACTTCAGGTTTGAATAAGAGTTCAAGGAGGAGGCAGAAAGGCAGAAAATAACAGACGAAGTTAAAACTTGACCAGGACTGAACTTTTTACATCATTTCTCTAAACAAAATGCACAGTACCAGGCATGCAAAAAGCAGTACAATCACAAGTCAACACCTTGCCTCTGCAACTTGTGAAAAATCTAGACACTGCTGGAGATGGTTTATTCTGATCTAGCAAACCCCAGAGGAGAGTGTCACTGCTTTAAGCACCATTACCATCACCCGTAAGATACGAGCTATTGCACAGCAAAGCTTAAAGAGAACTGGAGGGATATACTCCAAAATTTCACAGCCTGGAGGCTGCAGAATATCTACTGATTAACTGGAGGGGGTAAGTTTTACTAAAGGAAAAGTATTAGCATACAGCTGACAAAAACTCCTTCAGGATTTTTTATCATCCTGTAAATCTTAAACTGCAAATGACAGCCATGGCCAGTTAGGTATGTCCCACGCAGCTTTAAGGTCTTCCAAATGCAGATTGGTGTGAGCACCTCCAAGCCAGTGAGCAGTCCTGGTGTGTGCTTTTCACAAAAATGTTCCAAACACAAATATTTGTTGTCAGTAAAATATCAAGAAAAATATGAACACCTTTCAGCATGGTTTGGAAATTAATGACCCATGATTTGGCAGCACACCTTCTCCTTCCTTGGGTTTGGAATAACTCAAGTAACCTACAATAGCAAAGCGCAAAACAGCATTTAAACAACAGACTTCCCAGGGTGTTGAGGTCTTCAGCAAATTCCTTTTTCTTAATCTCTGTTACTGTATAACCAGCTGTTGTTTGTGAGCTTTCTGTGGGAGGAGGAAGCTAGCTCTTATCTGGTGGGGGAAATTAGGATCAGAACAAGAGTGGGGCTCTGCTTAAGCTTCCCTCAGTATTTCTTTCCTCCATCTTCATGCTAATCTCAGCCTGAATATTGCCTACAGGTAAAAGCCAAGCCCACCTGCAGTTAGCAGAACAAAAAGGCAAAACAGATTATGATCTTGAAACAAGATGGGGGAAGCAGGTGTTATTTACTGCAATGTTATTGAGGGTCAGCAGGACTCTATCAGGACTACTCATATGCTAAGTGATTTAGCTGACAGCAAGGATGGTGTCCTCCCTCACCCTTTTTCTGCACAATACCAGGTATAGTGGGCAGTGTCAAACTTCAGCAGGCTCTTTGAACATTACAGTGCCACCAATACTTGTGTTCCTCTCAAGTTCTTATACTGATCAAGACCCAAGGCTGCAAGTTAGTTCTGTATACTTAGCATTAAACTGCACAAAGCAAGTCCTCCAGCATTTAAAGGTACACCTGCAGAAGTTCCTTGTAAAGCCAGAAAGGGTAAGAACAAGCAGATTCCCCTCTACTGTCCCAGGCTGAGTAGTCAGATGTGTATAACTATTTGTGCACCACATAACACACTGGCTGCATCCACCAAGTAGTATTCACACTGACAACTGCTTACTCTGGGCTGACCCAGAGACTCTGGGAGCTTAGTGCTAAGCTCAAGCTAATTACTAAACTCAAGCTAATAACCCTGCAGCTTTTGATCCTCTCGGTAAGCTAAACCAGCACCTGATATACTGCAGATTTTCCCCAGAACTCCCTGCAAAGCTGCAGCACAGCCTCTGAAGGCACAGTTGTGGCTCACCAGATTGCATTCCCATCAGTGCTTCCGAACAAATGATCTGGTAGCACACAAACACACATGGCTCCTGAGTAGCATCTCATCAAAAAGACACCTTTTCAGTAGGAACTGTTGAACAATACCTTCCTCTAACAGTATATGGCAGCTTTATTTAAGCAGTTCTGCAGATTGAACTACACTTGCAGTCTTCGTGAAGAGACATTATTGTGGAACTGTGTTTCCTTTTAGCAAGCTCAATGTCCCTTGTCCAATCTCAAAGTGAAATTAGTTACTTTCATTCATAGCCCAAATGCTACCTGTGAAGATCAAGGGGACATCAGCTGATCCAGAATGCTGTAGAATCCATTTGCTGGAGGGTCTTTGAACAACAACCTGACTGCATCTTCTGTTCATAGAAAATGAAGACTAGAACCCTGCTAATGTACTGCTGCCCCTGATACACCCCCACAGAGAGCTGCAGCAGCTGAGTATAGTCCATCTAGAAATCAGCTCTGCCTCATCCTCTCTAATGCATCCTGGAAATGATCCCATCAAAGAATAATTCAAAACAGGGAGGCAAAGAGGGGGCTGCATGAGAGTAGGGTCTGTAGACTTCAACCTCTTTGGGGTGAGCTTTGGGACCTACAGAATAGGGGGAATGTAACGGAAATCCTAACACCATATGAAAGCATCATCACTGCATATAGAACCATAGAATGGTTACAGTTGGAAGGGACCTTAAAGATCATTGAGTTCCAACCTTCTGCCATGGGCAGGGACACCTCCTACTAGATCAGGTTGCGCAAAGCCCCATCCAGCCTGGTCTTCCAAGAATGGGGCAGCCACAACTTCTTTGGGCAACCTGTTCCAAAGTCTCACCTCCCTCACAGTAAAGAATTTCTTCCTGATATCTAACCTAGAACTCCTCTCTTTCAGTTTAAAACCATTACCCCTCATCCTATCACGACAATCCCTGATTAAAAGTCCCTTCCCATCTCTCTTGTAAGGCCCTCTTTAGATACTTGAAGACTGCTATAAGGTTTCTCTGGAATCTTCTCCAGGCTGAACAACCCCAATTCTCTCAGCCTGTCCTAATAGGAGAGTTGCTCCAGCCCTCCCATCATCTTCATGTCCCTTCTCCGGACTTGCTCCAGCAGGTTTATGTTCTTGTGCTGGGTACTCCAGAGCTGGACATAGTACTCAAAGTGGGGTCTCATGAGTGCAGAGTGGAGGGGCAGAATTGCCTCCTGTGACCTGCAGGCTACCCTTCTGATACAGCTCAGAATACGGTTGCCCTTCTGAGCTGCAAGCTCACATTGAGCCTCTCATCCACCAACACCCCTAAGTCCTTCCCCTCAGAGCTGCTCTCAATCCATTCTCTGCCCAGCCTATATTTATGCTTGGAATTTCCCCAACCCATATGCAGGACCTTGCACTTGACCTTGTTGTATTTCATAACGTTTGCACGGGACCGCCTTTGAAGACTTTCCAGGTCCCTCTGGATGGCATCCCTTCCCTCCAGCATGTTGACTGCTCCGCACAGCTTGGTGTCATCATATTGACCCATGAAGAACACCTCTCATCACTGGTTGCCACTTGGACATGCATCTGTTGACAGCAACTCTTTGAGTGTGGCAATCCAGTCAATTCCTTATCCACCAAGTGGTCCATCCATCCAATCCATCTCTCTCCAATTTAGAGACAAGGATGTCATGTGGGACAGTGTCAAATGCTTTGTGTAAATCCAGGTAGACGACGCAATTGCTCTTCTTTTGTCCACCAATGCCATAATGCCATTGTAGGTGGCCAACCAAATTGTCAGGCACAATTTCCCCTTAGTGAAGCCATACTGGCTCTCACGAATCACCTCCAAGCATGGTTTCCACAAGGATCTGTTCCACAACCTTTCTGGGCACAAAGGTGAGACTGACCGGCCAGTAGTTCCCTAGGTCTTACTTTTTCCCCTTTTTGAAAGCGAGGGTTATGTTCCCCCTTTTCCATTAAGTGGAAACTTCACTGGACTGCCATGACTTCTCAAATGTGATGAATAGCGGGTTAGCAACTTCGTCCACCAGCTCTCTCAGGACATGTGGACTTGTGCACCTTAAGGTTCCTCAGATGATCTCAAACCTGGTCTTCTCCTACAGTGGGCAGTTCCTCATTCTCCTAGTCTTTACCTTCTGTGACTTTGGTGGTGTGGCTACAGCCCTTGCCCAAGTTGCAGAAGGGGATATATATATAAAAATTTCCATATTTAATAGAAAATGGTACCACAGCCCCGTGGATGTTGGGGTTCTTACCATTCCAAGTTTTGCCTGCAGTACGACTCTATGTACAAACGTTTGTGTCAACAAGAATACAACTAAATTAGTCCTAAAAATTAGTTGAATAGTCTGAGGTCCTTACATAGCAAAGCTAGAAACAATTTAAAGAAAAGTTCTGAGCAGAAAGTATTATGTTTGGACAGACTGAGAGGGCACCAATATAACTGTACTCATGCCGATTAACCTCTTCACTACAAAAATGTAAGCTGTAAGCATGTGCAGGAACACCCTTTTTAGCATGAAATATGAAACTTTAAATAAACTGTTTACAGATAGAAATAATAGATATGTGAAAGAAAACTGGCAGGATGAATTAGAGAGGTGGTTTGAAAAATGCTCCTAGGACTTACTTGTAATAAGGCTGACAGCATTTTAGTTTCTTAAATGGTTGCACAGAGAGCTTTGAAGAAATAAAGAACACTATAAAAACAGTTCACAGAGCAAAGTAAACACTCCACCCTAATAGGAAGTCTCTCTCCCTCCTTCAGATCAGACATTTAGTTATGTTTTCAAGCCTGAATTTCATATCCAGCCTCAGAAGGCCCAGTGTGATGGCTATTGGACAAAACTCTAGTACCATGCAGTGAGGCACTATCCTCTAAAAGGAAAAAAAAAAATAAAAAAAATCAGTACTCTGGGTTTATGTTGGATTTCCTGTGCAACATATCTTGGTGTAAGCCACACAGGAAAATTCATACTCTTAAGCTAATTATAAAAAGCAACTTAAAAGCCATTAAGAACTCCAAACAGAAAACAAAGCTTCAGAAGTCAGCATCAGACTTCAAATTATTTTAATCCTTTGGATTTTGTGACAAACTCAAGCCAATACCATCTATGATCATCTGCTTTTAGCATCTGATGCAAAATGCGTCAACTCTAACCAAAAAAGTCCCATCACATTATTCCAGTTCTTTTGGATTATTCTATTTGGTATTAAAAATAAATTATGCTTGATGTGACATATTTCTCTTCCTTGAGCTCCTGGTAAAATACCACTGAAGCTTTTTGCATTATTCCACTCAACCTTTCCCAGTGCTGTTTAACCTCTTTTGCACATTTCTGGCTAGCATTGTACCTATAACTTCCTTTCACTGCCAGGCTAGCAGGAGGTCTCATGGCTCACTGCATATTCAAATACATAATTAACTGCAGTGAAGTACAAGGTGAGGAACCATTTATAAGTACAATAGCAATAGATTCTTTTCCCCAGAAGTGGTCAAGAGAAATTACTTCAGGATGATTACTGCAGTGACAAGAAACAACACACACTAGTAACAGTCATTAGATAACTTCCTCACCTTAAATATTAGCCTTATCTAGAGCAGAACATGAGCCAAACCATTTGGAAGTTCAAAAAGCACTCAATACAAATGTTTTTTCTATTCGCCCATTTGGAATAGACAAGATTACTTTTGGCTTGTAGAGTGTGAGAAAGTTCCTTGTCAAAGCTTTCCAAAAAGAATAGGAGTAAAGAGCACCTTCATTCAAAAATATCCTTTCTTGGAACATTACAACAGTAGCTTGAAGAGGCTGTGAAATAAGGGGTAAGCATTAGCTTTCCTACAGGGAGAATCAAAATCTGACTTTTGTGAAATAAGTTAATTCTCAATTATTAGCACAACTGTTTTTTGCTCAATGAGTTATTTCACACTTTCAGTAGCCAACTTCCCACATACTTGAAAAATAGAATCCTGAAAGTCTCAGAAACTTGAAAGACTTTCTACTATTTTAGTGAGTAGACTAATATGTTGTTAGGATAACAAACCACAATTACACCACTTCAGAATAATATTTATCTACTGAAGTTGTGTCTGCTGCAATAAAGTCATCAATTCTGAGCAGTTTAAAAAAGGCACTAAATTACAGAGTGGAAGTGATTAAATACACAGCTTTATCTGCAAGGAATTTGCAGGGCAGTTTTGCTCTTTTTATGAAGAGCTGGCAAACAAGGATTTAGCATGGTTTTATGGTCCTGGCATAGAGTAGACTGTGGCTGGTGTGACCATATAAGTCCCGATCCAAATACTTACAAACTTTTGCCATTTACTGACTCTATTCAGTACACTCAGACCTTTAAGTCTTGCAAGAATGGTCCCATCAGCCCTGGTCCCTGTAGGACTGATTTGTTTTGGTGCCCTGAACTCCACCCAGAGCCAGCCAAGGGCCAATACTTTGGACATGGGGAAACATTTTACTGTAGAACTGGCATCAGTACCTACTCCACCCTCTTCACAGCACTCAGAGTACAGGGCACAGCCGGGGTAAAATGAGGTATAAAATGCTGTATCTAGGCAAGTATCACTAGGAGTATTGGAGGGCTATTTTCATAGCCCAAAACCAACACAAAGCTCTATGGCAGATAGAGAAGGCACAGACTTGTAAAGCAAGGTTTCGGAGGTCTGTTCTCGGGGTGTCACCTGCCTTGTGATCTAGGACATATATCTTCTTTCTCCCTTTGCTTCAAAGGGTTTGTTATCTATTTCAAGCTCCTTTGGAGAAGGCCAGGATAGGGAAGGGAGGATACAGCTCATGGTTTATTCATATGACCCAGAGGTACAAAATTCCTCCCACATTGTGACTGACAAAACATCAGTAAGATGTATTAGTGTTGCTCTCCAGTTATATCTGAAAAGCTTGGCATCAGCAAGAAAGAAATATTCATCTCATGCTTTAGGTGATAAACTTTCTAGGTAACGAATTCTTCTTACAACGTGCATGATTCCCTGCCCATCACAGAGCTCTGATCTTAACTTGGCTTTCTGGGGAATACAGTGAAGAGCAAGAACAGTCCCAGAGCTCCTCTAATTTGTACTAGCAACCAAACTACCTAATCTATTACTGCCTCTTCTGCGATAAGTCTGACTTGAAGACATCATAACCCAGAGGGTAGAGACCCTTTTATTCAACAATCACAGAAAATCTCTTCTGTCTTTACTTTTTCAAACTCTTCACATGTTTTTGTCAAGACTATTAAGCAATTGTTTCTTGTCCAGTGTTAATTGAAAGATTCAGTCTGCTGCAAAAGCATCCTGCCTAAATAAGCTTTCTTCCCTCAAAGCAAATAGACATATTTGGGAACCAGCAAAGGCCCTTGCTCTCCTAACTGTCAAACCCTACATCTGGCCCCTTGGAGAATGCTGTCCAATGAGGAAGAAGTCTTTCCACTTGACACAAGCACAGAAGAGGGCAGACAGCTGCCCAAGGAGACAGATATCTACCACAGAATATTCTAAATAAGGGAGTTATCTCCTTAACACTGACTCAAAATACTTGGAGGGCAGCAGGAGGCTGGTTTGGGAAGCCAGGTTCCCATCTCTCCTTCCATGCCTTGGTGATGAGTCAGCAGTTTGATTTTTAGTAAACATAACTGAAGTGTTTCTTCTTTGCTGTCTCCCATGATAACTCTGGAACAGTCAGCTCCTCTGGGATGGGGCAACATCTAGCACCTTCATTCTACACTTAGTGAAGGAAGAAGTCACACAGTATCAGCTTCAGTTAGTGTCATTCCTAACAGGCAGGTTTGACCATGCCTCAGGGAGGACTGGTTTGATAGCATAGCCCTAGGCAACAGGCTATGGACACAAGTGGTAGGTGGGAGAGGACCACAGGGAGCAGTGCTCAGTCATCCTTGACCACAACATAGGTTTCCAGCCTGGAGTTGTCTCACTTCAGGTGTCTGCCCTTTTTGTTCACCTTTTTGGCCTCCCTTATAGTTTCTACAAAGGCAGACTTGGCTAAAAAAAGGTCATCCCCAGGGGACTTCCTACTGTGGTAACTCTGTGCCAGCAGTATCTTAAACTGTTTCCTTCTTTAGATGTTTTCTTCACAGTCTCCATTCAAGACTTAAATACACCTCCAACTTCAGCCACACAGGAGCTCAACTGAAAGGCTAACTCATGTCCACAACATTGACACTCCATACTTGGAGCACTTTGAGGAGTTCTCAAAGTTGTCTCCAAACTGCCTTCCCTAGCACAGTGGGTCCCCAGCCCCTCAGCGAACCACTTTCTCTGTACTCCACTCCCCTCCCAATATTTTCACAGACACTTACTTCTCCTTTGCAGTTTAGAAATGTAGCCTGAAGACAGCTAAATAAGTTAGAATAAGCTTTAAAAATCCAAATCAGTATTGACAAATGACAGTACCTTATAAGGTATGGACCTGAGGATCTCCAAAGGGAGTAGACTACAGTTCCTCTTCCACCACCTAATTCTAATGAGGTTCTGTAAACTTCTGCCAGCATTGTTGTACATATTCATTGATTACACAGGAATTAATTCATGAAAGTCACATTGTTGGCATTATACATTAAAACCAGAGTCTGCCATTTCTCCCACCCTGTCGTTCAAAGTATCCTTCCATATGTTGGACATACGCAGAACTCCCAATCAAACACATAGGAACTGACATTTCAGTTTTACTGAAAACCTCCAAGTTAGTTTTCATTCCAAATTAGAGAAGTTTCATGTTTCAACAATTAAATTACCATCTTAGGAAAATGTCTGTTGGAGTCAAAAAATCATTCTATTTCAATAAAATTGAGAAGGCTTGTTCAAACAATGATGTTTGGAAGTTTGATAATACTATAACTCAACACATTTTCAGTGAAAACATTATTCTGAAAGGAAATCCTTCATCTTCATTTGTTTATATGATTGAGCTACAGCAATGCCAGCATCTTACCATAAAAGTTTTCAATTTGTTAAAACAAATTTTGTTTTTGTGGAAACTTTGTCAGAAGACTTCCTACCACATCTGGTCTCAAGAGCCTTCCTGCCCCCCTAGCTGTCATCACAAGCCTCTGTTGAGCAATGCACCCTGTGAAGAGGAGGCAGTAGATTACAGACATGACTGCTAGTGATCAGCATCTTCATACTGCTAAGACAGCACTGTTTATATGCCAACAAATTTTCAGCAATACATGCTTTATATTCCTTAAAGCTGACCCCAGCTTCTCTTCCTTGCCTATTGCTTCAGTCCATTTTTGCACAGTTTCCCCACCTCATAATGATTTTAGATCAAATAATGAAGGAAAAAACCTTAAGACTGTAAATATTATTTATAAAACTTCCAGTCTTGGTTTCTACTAGCCACACTTCAGGGCCATAATTATTTGGGCAACACGTCCACTGAAGACACCAATTAGCTGTCCTGGAGGTTTCAGCCAGGTGAGAAATACTCTGTCTATGTATTCATGAATCATATTTCCACCCAGCCTTTTGAGAGAAATACTTAACATTTAATAAGTGTTTGACTTTTTGTAATTTAGGACTAGAACCAGGAAAAGGTTTACTCATATAACCAGTTCCCACTTAGTAAACCACTGGCACTGAACAAAGGAATAACAGCTCCTGTAACCAATGCTCTTCTACACAGAACCAGGGAATCAGTGGCAAAATGTACTTGCGTGTACAGCAGGCTCAAACCCCATAAAGAAGTCACAGCAGATACCACAGTTCTACTCCCCTGAATTTATAGAGAAAGAAACACTTTCAAGAGGTAGATTTCAGACATCTGCACTAAATAAATTAATTGCACCAGTAACTTCCCAGGGAGTGCAATTTGTTATGTTTGTTCAAAAGTAGCAATCCAGTGGAGAAAATGTAATATAGCCTTGACATTCTACTTGCATAATCAAAAAAAGAGCCAGGAAAAATGTAAAAAAAAAAAAAAACAAAAAAAAACAAAAACAAAAACAAAAAAAACCAAACAAACAAAAAAAAAAACACAAAAAAAAAAGCCACCAAAAAACCCAAAGGCTGGCTGGCCTGGAGAAAAGACATATACAGACTTAGTGACAGTGATGCTCAGATTAGGAAAATCCATAAAAGCAGAAGGAAAATAGGAGTCTCCAGCCTTTCCTACACGTGCTGTTGATACGATACAAGGATGCTGGATTTCAGCCAGTTTGGAAACAGTGTATGCGTGTAATGCCAGATGTAGCAGTAGGAAGATGGGATAATATGTTGGATCACAATGGCCCAATCTCCCATCTTCCTGCTGTTAGGAGATTTTAGTTTACTATCATTGCAGAATTAGGGCAAGTTCTAACTCTGTCTGTTATTTTAGCCAACCTACTGCCTGCACTCAGGATACTCTAAACTGACCCTCAACACAGACTGGGGTCCCAGCTAGCTAAGAAAAGATAACACTTAGTTATATCAAGCTTGTAACCTCCCCAAGCTGTGAGCTGAATGCTGCTTTAGATAGCATAAAGCCAACCTAGCAGCAGGTCAAAGGATTCATTTTACCACAGGGGAGAACCGCAGCGTGAAGCTCAAAGGCATTGAGGGTTGCAGTTGACTGAAGTGCAATAATTTGGATATTTGTGTGCTGTAATAAAAGTACCAATATGATATTTCAGTTTAAATAGATGAAACTCAACATGAGAATCGTTCACACTTCACTTCTTGAGCCCCCAACAGCCAGCTTTTCCAGAGTTGTACAAACCAGGAAGAAGGAAGGTAGATGCCAGGAGTCTCCAGGAGGGATCCTACACCTTTGTAATAAAGAGGAGGTATCCAAGTTGGTGTTTCAGGTTGGACTATAGCGCTTCCCCGTAATATATTGGGTTTGGGGTAAACTTCCCATCAGCTTACAGCCACAACCATAGGCAAATACAGCACCAGAAAACAGTCATTAACTTGGAGAAGACTTTGCAACACAATTACTTGTTCACAGAGACTCCAGATGGAGATTATCAACTTCATCCTATACTCAAATACACATTGCAGCCTGACAACATAATTTAGAGGAGCACTGCTACTCTTTCAACAGAAAGAGTGGAATGAACAAGAGGTGGGAGCACCAAATGCATGGGAAAAGATGCATTGCCTTTCTTTGCACCCTTCTCTCACAATTAGAGGAGAATGGCTGTTTCTGACATCTGGCCAACCACCATTTGTTTCAAAGGCATCAGCAAAAGGCCAAGGAACAGGCTTGCCCCAAATGAACATCTGTTTCTAAAGAAAGGTGAAAGAAGTTGGCTGACAGAAATCCAAGCACCCTCAAGACCAAAGCAGTACCTGGCTTTTAGAAACTGGCACCAGAAAACTTTCCTACTTTCCCTGGTTGCAAAACTGCCCAAACAAGGAGAGAAACTTTTAAGGGCTTTTGGGGAATTAGCAGTAATGGCATTATCCCCCTTTTTAAGGGAGTATTCACAAGTATTGCTTTCTGAGACCATTCTTTAAGTTTAACATTCACTGTTCCCAAACCAGACTGTTGTTAACAGGCATAAGAAGAAATAGTGCCTAACATTAATACCTTACTCTGCCTGTGCCCCAGGGACTAGGAGTCTAAGAAATGGGTGGGTCTGTGTGGGGAAGACAGCAGCTATGAAAGGATTCCTCTAACCCTTAAGTGCTTGCAGCTGCTATCTGTGCCATTCTCCATAAACAAGCCAAGCTTTGTCTCAGGCTGTGTTTCTATGCATTACTCAGCAAAGAGGGAAATATCACTCTGTCTGGACCTCCATACAAAAGCACTTTCAATATTTTCTGCAGAAATACTCCCACTTCTCCAAATAAGAAAACAAGACTTTCACCATGTTCACATGAGAACAAAGAAGTGGTTTTAAAGCGAAAAAAACCCCAAACCAACAAACCAACACTAAAATTGGTATAATTGACAATATACAGTAAACCCTTATTTACACCCTACAAATATTCTTCTTAAAATAATTTTGTTTCCTTATCATAAAGGCCACAGAACCAAAGAAAAATTTACCTTTTAGGACACAAGGTAGATTTTATTTTTCTTCTGTTTGTTAATAGGAAGTTTTTGAATACTATCTGAAGAGAGAAAACTATACCATTACCTTAGCCAAGGAAAAAGCAAGAAAAAAACCCCCAGTATTTGTAATATTATTTCTCAAGAACATCATGGCAGTGTCTCAGTTGAATCAGTATCTCTTCATCATGGTCAATCACTCACTGTCTGTTTGCTTATTTCACACACCTGAAGAAATGTTGTCTTTAAGCTTCTGTACTATGAATGGCCTCAGCTCTCCATATTGCCATGAGGAGAAATTATTTCAAAATACCTGTATATTTCTACCACTACATTTTCTTTATTGCTTATTTGCGCATCAGCACCAAGAATAGTTGCCTTACCTGTAAAACTTATTAACCAGACTGAAAAAAAGCACAAAGGATACCCACAACCTGGCAAGTGAAAGCCATTACCTGCTGCACACATTGAGGCTCTTATCTCCACTCAGTACAGAGCTGCAGCTGACCACTTGCTGGCATTAAAGGCAAGTTCATCCACAGCAAAGCACAATGTTGAAAGACAGCACACAAAAAACCCCAAACTGCTTTCAGTTATCTTCACGCTTGGTCTTTCATTGGGTTTTCTAGCTAGTCTCACACTTTAGAGCTACTTAAAGCACACAAGGGTGAAAGGAACACAACTGTTTTTTCCAGCCACCATTAGTTAGTAGAAGCAGAAATCACACAAGCAGCGCTGGAAGGCAAAAGACACTTCAGTTTAAGCATCATCCTGTGCAAAAGGGAGATTTAAAATAGCTCAACCATTCATAAGACTTTTAAGCCTAATGGGGCATAATTAGAGTGGAACAAGTTTGTCAGCACCTAGAAACCCCCTTTCACACAAAAACACAGCACTCTTCTAACAGAAGTTTTCTTTTTTCAGGAGAGGGCAAGCCAGTATGACAAATTTTCACCCCTTTGAGCTTGAAGAAGCTCAAGGCAAAGTTGAGCAAAGCAACAGAAAACCAGATAAAATCAACAATACAGCATAACCCAGGAATACCTCTTCCAAACAGCAGAAAACCAATACCCAAACTTTACCTTTTATAAGGATAGTCCCTTATAAAGCACCACCCAAAGAGCTTCTGCTTTAGGTAAAGGGATACAAGCAGCAATCACTTGGTCCATACCACAGAACCCTCCTGCAAGCATCCTCTTCCTCCTCTCCAGTTACTATCCCATTAATAAGCCTGCTCTAATAACAATCATCAGCTTTCTGCTGCAGCTGGTCACAAATGCTGAGCTTATGGCTGATGGGAGAGTCTTGATGTTACTTTGTTTTTCACCTTCCTTCTCATATAGCTAAAAAGATGCTGTAATTTCAAAGCTTAATTTGGTAAAATCTTGCTCAATACATGTCAAAATTATGTATTCCTGAGGAAAGAAGTCTTGGCTTCCTCTTGCATTGCCCTTCCTTTAGCTTTTCTCCTGAGCTTGCTACCATGCACAGACACCTGCCTCACTGCTGCAAAGGGGTCTGTCCACCTAAATTGTACAATGTGGGCTTCAAAGAAATTGGCATTTTCCATCAAAACTCTGCTTTGACTGGAAATTTCCAGCCAGTTTTCCTTTACCCTGAATATATTAGAAGAAAACAGTCATAAAAGTAAGGGGCTTTCTGTTTCAAATCACACTCCTCATCCAATTTAACAATTCTGTTTGCCAAATCATCCTATTTTTAATACTATTTATTTATCCATAATCCAACCGCTTATAAACACCAGTGTTTCTCTTATTTCTATTACAAGCCATTTTTAATCTGATTTTAATTATTACTCAGTTACAGGAAGGGTGTGGCCAAATTAAGTTGTAATTTGTGAAGTGACATCCCTCATTCACGAAAGAAGACAGAAGACAGCTGTACAGACAGCTTTTTCACTATATCCCCACTAAGAAAAGCTGGAAAAGATAAATCCACCAGAGAATGCACAACAAACAGCTTGCTTAGGTCTCCTGCCTACTTCTAACCATTACTTTTTAAGCAGCATGTCCTGCTCCTAGGGAGGTGAATGGCAAAATTCACCCTGGTTCAGTAGACCGGAGGGTAATTACACGGCTGGAAGGGAACTGCAGATGATATTTCCAGGTTACTGGTTCAGGAGCATCCCACACCATCTGCTACACAGATGTGTCCAGATGTAGGGACGTCAGCCTTCTCAGCCTTCTGTTTGAGGGCAGTCACATCTTTCACAAAGACAGCTCCCAGGCATGGCAGGATAAGGCAGTAGACCCTATCTCCTGAGCTTGGGAACACCAAACAAGGACTACTCTCTTCTCTGTTAGCAGCTGTATCACGATCCCTTTTTTGCATAGCCTCAGAGGGAAGCATTAGCATTTTGACCAAAGCAGCAGCTACCTTTAAAGACTAATAACTCAAGAGAACCCAGACAATTCGTGACTGTGGTCTTGGCAGTGAAGGTGTCAACACCCCACCTTTCTCTCTTGTAACCCCCAAATGTATACTATTGCCATAGAAAAAGGGTCAGATGGTGGAACAGAGGGGATGTAAAGCCTAAGTATTTGTGGATTTTCCCAGGTCATGGAAGCTGCAGAAGCTGGGTTTGGTTTTTTTGTTTGTTTGTTTTTAATCCATAAATAAAAATAATACAATAATACTCTACCAGAATATGTTATAAGTATAGCCTAACAAAGGTTGCACACAGCACCCATCCCATGCCTGGACATACAGAAAGGCTTGAAAGAAAAAGGTATTCACAGATCTGCAGTAATGATTGTTTCCAAAAAACATAAGAAATCCTCACCAGAGAGATGACTGAGGCAGTCACTCATTTAGTGCAAGGCAAAATGACTACTTCATCAGTTAAATTATACTGATTTACAGAAGCTGATGCTTTGTGTCTAATGAAGTTGCACTGACCAGTGTTCTCAGTTAGCGTTTTTCCTCAATGTCACCAAGAGCTTACATGTGTCCTCTCCACCCTTTCCCTCCTCATTTTGGTTGGAGGGTATATTATTTGAGTAACACCTCCCACCACCCTGTGGAAGAGAGTTGGAGTTTATCTTGGAAACAGGTCTTTACTCTCAGATATAACTAAAACATAAGAGGCCCTGGTCAGACAAAGAGATACTCTGGAGCCCCATTGATCACATTTCTCACAGACAGTCCTTGCCAGCAAAATAGAGAATCAAAAGCATACAAACCCCATGTTACAATTTCTTATCATCTTTAAGAGGTTATTTTGGTTATTTAAAAATTTTATATTTACATGTATATTTACATTTAGTTATTTTCCTTAATGCCCCAGCTTCTGCATAACTTTTTCAGACTCTCAATACTTAGGAAGTTCCTGCTCCTGTTAGTAAAATACTGGTCCTGCTGTTAAATTCCTGTTCCTGCTGTTAAGATACTTAACAAAACTTGAGTCTAATGTAACGTATTTAAAGACATCAGCTGAAAACACCTGGTAGGAGGGGAGAACAGAATTTATCGTGTTCAAACATTTCATGAAAGCTAAGTCAGCTTCCTGGTTTGAGGGTGTCTGATTCATGAGCTGGTTGGCTGAGAGGCACAGGTCTTTGAACACTCTGACCTCTTCTAGGGCCTATATAATTTCTAGGTTTCTCTTTATGGGCCTTGTTTAAATTTTCATGATTAAAAAACGGAGAAATTTGGGTAGTAAACACTTCTGTGAAGCTTCCAGGTCTCTTTTTTCCTCTGAAACTTGAAATGCTTGGTTTCATATCCATGTGAACAAGGGAACAATGGACATAGAGGAAAAGGCCTGCTGTTATTACAGACCCTTGCCTCCTGCAAAAGCCAAACCCAATACATCTCCATCTCCTTCTCAGCAGAAATAACAGACTCAGCTATTTCCTTTTCAGGACTCTGGTAGAAGGAAGTGGGTAGCAGGACCATGATCTTTCTTTGGTATCTCCAGCAGGCCTCTGCCTTCAGCAACTTTGCTGGCACCCAGACCTAGATCTGGAGTAATTTGTTGGTCTCAACTTCCCTCAAGCTGTCCAGGTCTTCTAGTTACAGGGCATTAGGTGTCTGCAAGTCAGATTGCATACATCAGTGTTGCGTTATGAAGCAAAAGTAGTCTTGGCAGAAGATAAACTCCCTTGCATTCTAACAGGCCTCACTGAGTGAGAGGCTAGCAGGTTTAAATTCTGAGTAACGCCAAATTCACCACTATCGGTCCAGTTGCATTTAATATATTAAACTATCACGATTCTGGATACACTAATAATAGACTACACCCATGCTCATGAACTAGCATGGCCATTCCCAAGTCTTCGGTCGCATTCAATGAGAAACTGAAACAACTAGCTACTTAACCAGTACAGATCATTTAAGCAACAGGAAGGTTCATGTGGGTTGCTGGTGATAAATACGCTGTCTGCAAAGCATGTGCAGATAAAACTGTTGTTAATTATACAAAATGTGCAACAGAGTTACAAATAATACAGCCTGGCTATAAATGTAGAAAAGTAACTCTCTAGAGAGATTTCTAAGTTTCCCAAGTAAGCACTTGGTATAGTCTAAGTCTTACCCAAAGTTGTCCCTTTGCGGGGGAAAGAAATGCTCAGCCTGTCGACTTGTTCACGATGGTGTCATCCCTCCTATTCCCCCTTTCTTGGGCTATTTTTATACTATTTTTTTACCTTCAAGGTGGAGTTTCAGTGACTTTAGTCAAAAATACGTTTATTATGATTATGATGCAAAAATCTCTCACCTTGCATTCAGAGGTATAGTTTACGAAAAATTCAGGGTGTAGACTCAAGGAGGAGTGGTCGCACCTTGGAGATGGGTAAAAGGTGTGGAGGTGTGTTTTGGTATTGTAATGACATTATAATGAGCAAAGTTTGCACAAAGGACAGCATTTCATCAAAATTTGATAGATGGTTGGCTCAGGGTAGCAAGTATGCAGCTTATCAGTTTCAGAGGACCATCTCTTTCCCGTATCTGCTGTGTTATCACAGAGTTCGGCTGTACAACCTCCACCCTACTCCATTCTCTGTGTTGTTTTGCAAGCAATCTTGTACAGGGAATAGCAGATATAGTGGATTCCTCACATGCCAGCTGCAGCTGTATTCTGTTTGATTTTATACCTTTCCTTAATGTGTGAACAATGCTGTATTTTCAATATAATTTCATTTTAGTAATTATTACACATTCAGCTCAAGTCTTCTGTCTCATTTCTGCCTGTCTTTCAACAGATTGACACAGAGCACGGAAAAAGAGGATCCTCAGTACTGGACTGCTTTGCCAGTAATAGTTGACTTTCTCTTTGATGATTGGAAAGTTTGAAAATATCTTCAAACGAGCCAGCAATGTCACGAGAGCCATAGCATCAGACTCACAGGGCAGTATGGGGGGAAGGGACTTCTGGAGGTCATTTGGTGCAACCCACCTCCTCTTCAGATAAGAGAGATCTTTGGTAAGGCTGTTCCAGGCCTTGACCAGGCAAGTTTTTAATATCTCTAAAGCCACTTGAGCTATTTCAATAAGCACAAAGAGACCTCAGAGTTAATCCAGGGAGGCAGTGGAATAAGTCAGTTGGTGGGTAGGTATAGGGAAATGGAATTAAATGTATAGGTGGAAGCGTATTTTTTCTATCAGTCCTAACCAGCATAACGGCCATGAAACTGTTACCTTAGAGTTCCTAGATTCATAGAGCTCCTGTGGCACATTACCTCTGGGCCTCCATACTGTTATAATCCAAGATTCTCCAAAGACCTCTGCTGTGCCATCAACACCTTTAATTTCACCATTAATCTCAATTTATTCAGCATTTTGCTTAACAGCTCAGCTTCTAAAGACATAAAGCTGTAGAACAATGTCTACTTTCATGGTAAAAAACCCAACCTGCTAGATTGTAGAAGGCGGCAGAACAGAGAACCTTACAAAATCAAAGGTCACAAATCAAAAGCACCCACAATTAATTTTCAACATGCAGTGAAAGCTGGTTTGCTACTGAGCCACATTGGATGTGTGGATTCTTAATCATTTTTCCATTAGTGGAGCTTTCATAACATCTCTCCTGGGCATGTTCAGACCTACTCACGCTTCAGTCTTTCAGTCACAAGATCTCTCTTTCTCCTACTCAACAATTTATTGCTGACACTTACAGAAACAAAGTTATCTCTGATGTTTCTATCCTGGTGAAGTCGGTTGACACTAGTCTGTTTGTTCAGAATTTAAGGGGAGAGGAGTATTATCACATCAGGAAATAAAGCGAAGGCAATACAGATAAAACAATCTCACAACTTGTAAACCAACCTCATCTTTCTCAGGCGTCTGAGTCCCTCTTTCTGCCTGTCCTCACAAGGTAGAAAGACTCAAAGCAAGTTTAAAAAGGAGAGCTGAATTTATCACAAGGAGACTGAAATGTGAAATGCGTTATATTTTAGTATTATGCTATAGGCATATAGACAGATAATATCATGTTTTATCCTGGGAAGTTGGAGGCATGGTAAACAGCTACTGAGAGCATAATCACTTATTTAATACATTAAATAGAGGCACACTATAAAAGAAGATAAACCCATGTATTATTCAATTAAAAATAAACATTGCAATGATTTACATACTAGTTTCTTGTTGCTGAAGAAATACTCGTGACTAGCTTTCCGAGGAAGCAAGAATTCACAAGCAGCTATCTAATTCTAGCTGATGTATCATATTTTAAAACAATACTTTTTCCAGAGCACTGGGGTCATCACCCGTTAGTTTCAACAAAATCCCCTACAAATCTTTCCCCCTTTTTGCTCTCTGCTACCAATACTGCCCTTTGTGACTGAATAAACCCAGTCCTATCTCTTGACCAGCTTACTCTTTTTCTAATGAAACCCTACCTGCTTCTGCTGATCACCAGCTACCTACTTAGGCATTCTGTTTAATGTCCTGTGTTGGAAAGAAAAGTATTTTTGCTTGGGGTTTTCTTCTCTTCTTCACCCATGGAAAGTGTTTAGGGTTTGTCCTTATCTTGACCCTGCCTTTGGAAACAATTTCAGCTTTGTAAAAGAGAAATTCTCAAATCCATCCTCCCAGAAAGATGTGAGGATCCCAAACTCATGAACAGAACAATCTCTTGCTGCCAGAAATGGGAATAAATCACCCCCATTTTCAGACACATTGGCTGGTTTTATACTCCTAACCATTCATCCGGTGTTTAATTCAATTAGTAGTCACTTCCTGGATTTTAAAGAGCTGCAACGTACTCATCTCATCCTACTGTTCAGATCTCATGTTAACTTAGTCCCCCAGAGGCTCTTCTTATTACTTTCACTTGTAGTTCTTTTCTGCCTAATTCACCGCAGAGGAGGATTGCAATTTCATTTGTGTGGGTCCATCTCTTTGGATCACTTTGGATCTATTGAATCACTTCCTCTACAACACTTTTTTAAAAATTAGGCTGTATAAGAACTGATGGTAAAGCTTTTTACAGCATGCACTTAAAGAGACCCACAATGGAAAAATATGTTGTATGACAGTATTTCTGACTGTGAGTTACTTGCGAACCATTCAGCAAGGGCTTCATTTAGAAATCAAGTTAATGAAACCACCCAACTTCATGAAGTCAGTTTTTGAGGAATTAAGTAGATATTTGGTGGTCAAGAGCAGCTGAATGTATTCCAGCCTTAGAATAGTGAGTAGGCTGTGTAAATGACCTATGAACTTCTAAATTACATGGCATTGTTTTTATTGAATGATTAAAACACTCCAACACCCACAAAGAACGTTCAAAACAGCTGAGTAAATGCTTTCAGAGGGTGTCACACTTTTTCCTTTCTATATTTGAGGTGTGTTCTTTTCCATAAATATACTGCTGTAAATAAAAATGGTTAGACAGATGTATGCAGAAAACAAAGAAAAGGGGTCACAAAACCCCTCGAATCAAAATCAGCCTTGTTTTGAGCTGGAGAAATGGCTCACAGTTTCTCTTAAAAAATAAACACAGATTCATCCATCTTTATCAGCGAGTCGTAACCTGTGTTCATTGTACACTGTCATCTGAGCAGAGTGAAGACTGATGTAATAACCATACAACACTGATCCACTACACAGAGAAGGAAGAGTACAGAAATAAGAATCACACTATAATAGGAAGGTCAGAAATCCTTCTAAAAATAAAACACATCACTAAAGGTGAAAAAAGTTCTGTTAAACATACATTCACTAATATCTGAGACAGCAATATTCACTTTTATCTTATGGTAGCACCACAAAGCCTACAATGACGATCAAGAACTCTAATGCACTATGTTTTGTAAAACAAACCATCAGAGAATCCTTTCCCTGAAGTATTTACTGCTTCAACATAGAAGACAAGAGGCAGAGAAAAGAAAATCAAGGCATAAAACATTTGTAGCAGAGGGAATGGGAACAGCACACTCTTTCCCCTGACACCAGTTAAATGTTCAGCTCGACAGCTCCCTAGTATCTTATTTTCCTGGAGGAAGAATACATCTTTGCTATTTAAGACTGTTCATAATTTTAAACTATTTTTACTATGAAGTCTGAAGTGGTATTTTGTAAACCCTGTCTCTCACCAGTGATGCCTTCATATCAATAAGGACAACAAAAAAGGAGCAGGAAAGAAGTAAGGAGAGGCTACACTAATGCACAGGAGTGGCCTGAAACAGCTGCATTCCTGTGGTCACAGGGACTAAGGTCTTCTAAAATGACCAGGCCCAAGGGTTCAAGGGTCAGGACAAGACTGCCAGCTGAGCTATCCTAAGATGGAAATCAGTTCCACGATGAAATTACCTTGGTCATGTCACAACACAGTTGCAGTTCTCAGCTATCTTTCATCATCATTTACAACCCAAAAACAGGGCAGGACTTTCCATACTTGCATGTTACTAGAAACACTTTGCATTCAAGCAGCACTCAAAACAGGGCTACAGAGGAGAGTGAGGACATTTCAGAAAAAATAAATCAAGTTTGAAGTCACTCCAGGACATGATATATGCCTCAAAATAGGATACACAAATAGTCCTCTTCCCTAACCCAAGCAGAGAATCATGTTGTAGCAGCACTGCATCAAGTTGTTGTGATACACGTTGGGCAATAAGACACGCATGTAAAAGGAACCTTTCCAAGTTATGACGCCAGCTTTCACTGGGGTCAGTCTAGGGTGTGAACAGAGATCCCTTCAGAGAAGGCAGGTCCTGGCTGAAAATGGGAAAAATTAATTCATACGGTGAAAGTCATCTCCATCAACTCCAACTGGTGGCCACCAGAACAGCTCTCTGAAAGTGAACTCATACCAGTTGGACATCTTGACACTAACTACCTGACTTCAAAGAAACAGAAATTAAGGGAATTTTGGTATACACATGCCAAGCATGAAAATAAACCCTCTTTGTACCTATACACAGCAACAATGCCCCGCTCTAACAACCAGGGACAACACTGAGTTGTGTCAACATATGACTCAGAAGAGAAGGAGGAGAAGATGGAAAAACAAGCCAAAGAAAGGCAATACTGCTGGAAGAAAAGCAAACAAAAATCAGCAGTCAAAGCAGCTGTGCTCTGAAGGGACAGTGTGCAACTCGGAAATATGTTAAATTAAGGGGAACTTCACCTTTCATGCTTCCTAATACTTTTAACAAGTCCATCGCACATTCTCAGAGGGGGTAGGGGAATGAAAGACATGCTTTGGGGTAATTAAGCAAACACAGGATGATTAAGAAGGTAAAGTTGCTCTCCCTTTAATCTAAACCACCATCACCACCGCGTTAGCTCAGAGCACATTCCTTCCTTATTTTACAAACCAGCCCACTCCTGAACTGCCAGCTGCTTTTCTATGCAGGAAATATAAGAGGTTTTGTAAGACAGAAGTCCACAAATACATCAGGAGCTGATAAACTCCATACAAGTATCACAGAATCCCAGAGTATCAGAGATTGGAAGGGACCTTGAAAGATCATTTAGTCCAATCCCCCTGCCGGAGCAGGAACACCTAGATCAAGTCATACAGGAAGGCGTCCAGGCAGGTTTTGAATGTCTCCAGAGAAGGAGACTCCACAACATCTCTGGGCAGCCTGTTCCACCCTCACCGTGAAGAAGTTTTNTCACCAGGGCAGAGTAGAGAGGAAAGAGAACCTCTTTCGACCTACTGACCACACCCCTTCTAATACACCCCAAGATGCCATTGGCCTTCTTGGCCACAAGCCCCTCCTTCCATGATCTGTAGACTCTCCTCTTCCACTTGAGTTCGCCCAGCAGTTCCCTGTTTAACCACAGAGGTCTCCTAGCTCCCTTTCTCGACTTCCTACCTGTTGGGATGCTCTGATCTTGAGCTTGGAAGAAGCAGTCCTTGAATGCTAATCAACTATCTTGGGCTCCTTTAACTTCAAGTACCCTGTCCCATGGGATTTGCTCTAGCATTTGCTTGAAAAGGCCAAAGTTGGCCCTACTGAAGTCCAGGGTTGCGATTCTTCTTGGTATTCTGTTCTGGCTACATGAGATCCTGAACTCCACCACCTCATGGTTGCTGCAACCAAGGCTGCCCTCAACCTTCACCGCTTCAACCAGATCCTCCTTTTTAGTAAGAATAAGATCCAGCAGCACTCCTCTCCAAGTTGCCTCATCCACCAATAAGTAGCTACAATAAAAAGTTTCAAAGGAAGCAGCCCCATCCTACATGTTATAACTGCTATTTAATAGAACAGGGCAAAAACTCCCAGAGGATCTCAGGTTTGCACCACTCCAAAGGTCCTGAAAAAACAGAGAAAAGAGGCAATTCCTTTTATGTGGTGGCTTCCCCAAGACTGTAACACAGAAGAAGCATTTTACAGACATCAGAGACATATACCTGCAGAAAGGTGAAGTTAGCCCTAACTCATTGGAATCTCTTGCACATCATTGAGGCTTAGTGCAGACCTGCGTTTGAGCTAATAAACCAGCAATCTGACTTTTTGATCAGAGCAGACTCACATCCAATGCATTTCAGAATTCCTGCATTTTCAGGATTTATTTTCATTACAAATTAAATAGTGATGTTACTTTTCAATATTCTGAACAAGCCAGAAATAATCTCACCCATGTTTCACTTTTATAACAGCTTTTAAAAGGAAATTATCTTTAAAATTTGGAAATTAGTATACATTTTCTGCAATTCTGGGGGTATTTGATATTATCATAAATGCTGCATCTGATAATTTATCAATTTTGTGGAGATTTTGCTTACATTTCCAAAGTTTGGACTTTGATGATGCAGTACCTCCCGACAGAAAAATGTTCCATCAGGACATTTGAGTCCCATGGGTGCTCACCCAGGAGTCGGCTCAACACCCAAGCACACTTGGATCGTGAAAGAATTGAAAGCAATAGCTATTGAGACAAAGAAAAACAAGGATACAGATTCCTAAGAGACATATGAGACATTGAATAGCACGTTTAATGCCTGTCAACTAATGATAAGGATATAGTATAAACTCCACTGAGGAGGCAGAAAATGTCAATGGAAGGGCATTCTCCTACTTCTCAGGAGCTGTTACTCTACATCATTGACTGTATCTCATCATTAAAAACCCCATCACACTTGCCACAAGAGTAGGAGTGATAGCCCACAGCCCTGGCTCAGTTTCAAATGGGATTTTGCCTGCTTATAATTTCACTTGTGGTTTTAAGCTTTTTCCCTCTTGTTTTCATAAATGCTGTCATGAGTGGATGGCGTGTGGATATGCTGCTTCATTCCTCCTGATCATGGCTCCTTTCTCCTGAGTAATTATTTCCTTTGAATAACTATTTCCACTGAATAATTATTCTAGTGAGTAATTAAAAGCACTTTAGGATCTTACAGGATAGAGCTGTCTGATCAAAATATATTGTGGAGCACATCCCCAACCCAACTGTGGGACAGCTGCAATAACTGTACTCTTGGCCTCTCTCCTGAACCTTCACTTCGAGCCTGTTTCAGAGATGCGTATGGTAAAAATAAAGCTTCATAAGAGACAGCTCATGAATAGCTAGGTCCTCAGCTCCAGCCTTTCTGAGGATTTCCACCCACACTGAGTCAGGGATAGTGGATTCTCTGGAATCAATTAAATTACACAAAACTCCACCAGCTAAAGATCTACTTGGGTTATTCTTGTTCCCCTATCTCACCCCAGCTCTGCAGCAAGAGGAATTAATGTGTCCACAAATGTCCTTCATCACACTCTGCAAAGTATGTCTTTGACTTTTTTACCATGCTTTGTCTACACAGCATGCAGGCTGTTGTAATATTGAGATATTTGTATTACCAGGAAAAGTCTTGGGTGTGAAAGGAAATTTTAATTTCCTCTTTAGCTGAGCACTTCACTATATGTGTTTTAATAAAACAGAGAGAGCAAAATTATTCGCTTGTAAATGCCAATGCACAAGAGAGTTAATTAAGGCAGCAGTAGCCTGGCTGTAGAGCCCCTCTTGAGGGGTTTCACACGCTCAGGAGAGCCAAAGCATGGATTCCCTGAATAAAAGTCTTCTAAAATCGGCAGCCTATACATTTAATCTCTATGAGAAAAATGCTGCTTTTGAAATCAGGCTCATGATACACCAAGGGCCAAGTTTATCTCTGTTGCTGCAGTATCATCCATCAGTCCTGAAGTCAATGAGGATCCTGATATCAGGAAGGTGTGACTGCTAATGTGTTCAATGTATTCTGTCACCTGGAGGAGATTATACAATATATTTTTTAAAGCTCCCAACAAGAATAAATCTTGAGGGGCATTAGGCAAGATGGCATAATAGTCCTGCTAATCTGCTCCTCTGGATTGGGTTTAGGCCAATAAGCAAGGGTTTATTTAAAAATTAATAATGCAGAGGATAATCAGTTGCTATAAGCTTAGATCAAATAAATACCCTGCGTGCTTAATTGTGCATCATTTCACATACTGTAATTCCTCCACTGACATCTTTGTGCAGCTCAAAATGCTGTCAGTCACCTTAAGCTTTCGCAAATCCTTCAGCTGAATGTGGGAACGAGACATAATTTCTTTGTCTCTCAGAGCTCAGTTTAACATCTGGCACATCCTCCCAAATTGAAAATCAGGATACAAAATTAGGAGAGAGTGCGGGATAGTGTGAGAGGCAGGATGAGTGTAGCTCTGAGAAGGGAACAGGAACAAGCAGGTTCTCATGCCCGAAGGTGGCTGGGGTGGGTCAGACGATGGAGGATGTATCCCTGGGGGTAGCCTGGGTGCATGAGGAGAACCTGTGGCGTTCCTAGAGGCTGAGCATGCTCATCAGAAGAAGCACCACCACTACAAAAACTGCGATTTCCATCACAGCAGGGTAGCAAAAAAATGAGCACATGAGGGATAATATTCGCTCCATGCAAACTCTCTCTGAGTCACTTTTACTCCACGCAGGCTGGAGTGCTCCACTTGCAGCAGTCTCCTACCCATTAAATGCAACAGTCTTGGCAACCTCTTAATTTTTGCCAATATTAATTCCCTGCAAAGTCACTAGCAGAAATCACATTCTTAGTGGCTGTGAGTGCTGGGGAAGCCTAGTCTCTTCAACTGAGAAGAAATTCCAGCAAGTGAAAGTAGTTACCTCACTGAATACCTACCAAATAATCTCTCATTTTTCATGAGCTGCAATATCGAGAGTGTGGTTAAACCAGCAGCATGGCTGGGTCTGTATTTAAAAGCCCATTGATGAAAGAAAAACAGTAGTCCTAAGTATACTGATGGGAATACAGACACAAATAGTTAGGAATATAAAGCGAAGGTAAAACCCCACCTCTTTCTTCTTCATGCAAGTGAGAAAACAATTGCCTTCTCTACCTGCCTGCTGGCAATGAATTTTTGTGTGAGACTGCTATTCTAGGCCGTGCCAAAAGCACGAGTCTGTGAAGCTCTTCCAATATGATTCACCCCAGTTTGTTTTCAAAAGACACGCATATACACAAACACATGTACATAAGGCATGTAAACTGTAGCTTGCATTAGGAGCAGAAGAGCTGGTTTTATACAGCTCAGCCAGAAAGAAAGGAATTTTTGTTGGAAGTTTTTCGTCTGTCACTCTGTATGTAAATTACATATTTATTTGGATGCTACATCCACAGCAAGTAACTGGAATGCATGGAAAAAAGACATATTTGCCACATAATCCAGTTTCCATGTCTCTTTTGCTGCTGTGCGTTATTAGCACATTAAACATACCTGACAGTGCTCACTTTAAAGACTATGAATAAATCACTTTTTTAATCTTTTAAAAATCAAAAGAAAGAAGAGATAAGGTAGGCTAAGGATTGCATTAAATACAGTTATGTTTAGAATTTCTTCAGTCCTGAATGCTCTTTTTTCAGGGACTGACTTTAAGCTAAACATTCAAACTATTCCAATTAAAATGTGGTTCCCTTGTACAGCTGTCAAAAATAAATGGAATGTATCTAGGACATTTGTGTGTCCCCAAAAGTCACCAAAACTTCCAAGAATTTCAAGGACAGTTTCAGAATCGAAAATGACCTTGACACCACCTCTGAAATCAATAACATGAAATATAGAGACAAGTGGAGATTGCACAGTGATAAAAAGGGCTTATGTGGTTCAGGAGCAGAACCCTAGCATAGAATTAAGGGGTAAGGAAAACTTCGGATTATAAAAAAAAACCAGTGAGATGCTGTTGCCAAAAATTGCAATTCTCATCCGAGACTGTAGGAATGGAGAAAAGCAGCAGAATAGCATAGGCAAAACTCAGAGGATTATTTCCATCTTCTGTCTGATCAGCTGTGATGCCAATTGTTATTTTGGTGCTCCAGCCTTTCAACAAGTTCACCTGGGACACACTGGAAAGACTGTAGAAGGGACCAATAGGACAGCTATAAATGGTGATCAGATATGAACTATGACCTGGGCTTCAGAGAAAGAGAGAAAGAGAGAGAGAGAGAGAAAGAAAGAAAGAGAGAAAGAAAGAGAGAAAGAAAGAAAGAAAGAAAGAAAGAAAGAAAGAAAGAAAGAAAGAAAGACAGAAAGAAAGAAAGAAAGAAGGAAGGAAGGAAGGAAGGAAGGAAGGAAGGAAGGAAGGAAGGAAGGAAGAAAGAAAGAAAGAAAGAAAGAAAGAAAGAAAGAAAGAAAGAAAGAAAGAAAGAAAGAAAGAAAGAAAGAAAGAAAGAAAGAAAGAAAGGAAAGAAAGGCAGAATCACCAAGTCAGTGCCCTAAAGCATGTACACAGATATGTGATAAAAGGCTGCTAGAGATTATTAACAAGGAGAAAAGTTTAGAATAGTTTTCAGCTATGTTAGTTTAAGAAAAACTTTCTGAATTCAGAAGGTGCCACCCTGCGAACGGTTAGTGACACAATCTCCTTCACAGGAGGGGCTAGAGTCAAGGTCAGGACAGTTTCTTATGGAATACTGTACATCTCTGGCATGTTCCAGCCGGAGATTGGAGCATGCCATCTTTTGAGTCCTGTAACCTTACTTTCCAATGATTACAACGCTACATGCAATTTCTTTCTGCAATCAGTATGATTAATAACTGAAGTCTTGGACTTCTTAGAACAGATGGAGTTATGCCATGGACTTAAAGTAGCCCAGATCTCAAACTTTTAGTGTTAACTTCTTCAATAAGAAGACAGTAAACAGTGAAATCTGTGGGCTTAAGTTTTCTTTTCTATGGCCCTGCTAAGTCCATCGTGCTGCAGATCAATTGTCACAGATACGTTTTGCCAATAATATATGGCCAGCATGAAATACAAGCTGTGACTCTTGTCCATCTATACATGCCTGCATTTCATGAGTGAAGCCCAGCATATGTTTAACTGGAGACAGAAATGACAGTCCTTGAAAAAACTTTGGGTTTTTTTTAGAAGTACAGTAAGTTATTTTGAAGACACAATTAATCTTCTGTGTTTGTTCTCAGGTAAGTTTTTTATAAATCTAAATACACTGAAGACACCGAATGTTCTCTGTCTCCTGTATAGTAATACCTTCCAAACAAGCTAGCATGCATTTACATAGGCAGACACATTAGCAGGCTAAATGGTTGACATTAGGATCTGCAGAGCCTTTTTGTTTCGTTTATTGTACCTTACATCATTTCCACTTACGACATCCAAATTAGACAGCTGGTTTTGTGGCCCTTTAATATACTTTGCAGGAAACAATCCTTGCATTAACATCTTTCCTTCCCCTCAGAATTGTTTTTCAAGTCACCAGCAGGATAACTAGAAACCTTCATGGACATCAAACTGGTTTATTTTTTCCTTTATTATTAGAATTTGCTACGATATTTAAGTTGAAACATTTATATTACTTTTTTCTTTACATAAATGATAAATTTAGTTCTTTCAATATCAAGACTTTTTTCCGCGGAGAGGTGAACTCAAAAACTGATTTTCTCCCTGTAAACTTTGTTTTTCAAAATTGGGGGTTCCCAAAGTTTTGTGACTTGAAAAGAATTTGAGGATAAAGAAGAGCATAGTTAGCATCATGCTAGTCCATGTAGAACCTGATCTGAGGAAACCCTAGGAAAAAGCCATCAGTGATTATTTAAGATGCATTTGTTTCAGAAAGGGAAACAGGCTTTCAGGAGCAGCTGGCCACATGTCAATTCGTTTTGAACACAGGATGGACCAGGTCTTGCAATCAGAATATTTCAATTCTTTAAAAAAAAATGAAACACATTTCTTAATACTGCAGTTGGGTTGGTGAAAATCTGTGCATACCAGTGATGTGGTGAAGGGAGTATTCCTGGAAGAGGTATTTGTGATGATTTGTGATTCAAGGATGACTGGCAATATGAAATACAAAAGGAGTCAAGGTATTTTACCACAGTGGTAGTGGAGATGATTTAAGATAGATGTGTGAAAGCCAAGGTTTGCACATAAAGGTCTTTGGTCTTTTAAACAAAATGAAAACAGGCTATGATACTAGAATAAAAGATGGTTATTACTGTAGTCATAATAGACCCACTATAAATTCACTTTTTGTTAGCTTGGTCCTCTGCCATAATGTGTTGCAAACCATCACAACGATGCCTCATAGCCTGCTTTGACATAGCATCCAAACGTATCTTCCTTTGGAAGTATGCCTCCAAATTTCCACGTACATACTGCTATTTTAATTCCTCAGCTCATCTTGACACCCTGTAGTATTTTTCAGATGCCATGTAGCTGCATATAGGTAAGTATAGACTATGTTAGGAGAAGCCAGAATTGTTTTCAGGATATAATTTTTTCCAAGATCTAGCTGCCTACAAATATCAAATACAAACTGTCTTAGAAACTGTCAACTATAGCACCACAGAGCAATAATACAACTGTTAGAAGATAAGAATAAACACCTTCTGTCTGTGCTTCACTGTCATAAAATCTACTGCTTCCTGCTCTGAGTCCACTGCAGCAAATGGGAACATTTGCTAAAAATGTCACAACCTTAATTTTAAAATAAGTGTTCCAATCCAATATAGCAGCAATTTTATTTCAAGAAGCATCTGGATTTTATTAGATGCAAACACAGTTGGTCAAAGTCTGGAAAAGGAGAGAGATAAAAAATGTTCTCTCTGGAATATTTTAAACCAGAAGCATTCATCATGCTAAGCATACCTTTATAATATAACATGGGGGTTTAGGGTGACTGTGCAGTTCACTGCAAAGCTATAGCTACTGCAGCGAGTTGCTGTATTTATACTTTCATTGCCTCTTGCAACTTGCAAATAGTGACAGGTGAAAAGTTTCCTTTCTTCTTTGCGGGATTCAGCAGTTGCTTGCAGCCACACTCAGATTCCCTTGCAGGAGGACACTTTTTATGGGCTAGGATGTGCATTGGGCTGCTCTCTAAGCAGTCTCTGGTGTGCCTCTGATCCCTATCCAAGCAGCGTGTCAGGTCAAACAGGCAAGAAAGCAACATAGGGAAAGTCACATTCATTACAGCAGCCTGCAGCAGATCTAAATCTCTGCTTCTCATACTTGGAAACTTTTCTCATCTGGGAAGCGTGTGGACTGGCAGTTTACATAGCTCCTCCCTGCCTCAAACCCCATAGTAGAAGAAAGGTTAAAGAGACACATCAATTATGAGCATCGTGCAAACTAGCTTGTTTAAGAGGTACCAGTCTCTTTTCCACTTGCTAAACCCCACATGGCAGGGAAAACAAACTTCTGTAATGTTTATTGAAGCACCCGTGGGAGACACCCTGAGCACTCCCTTNCCGTCACTTCCATGTGTGAACACACCATTCTGACCCCATCCTGTCCCCAGGATGGATAATTAAGCTGGGGAAGGAGATAAGTGTAGTTCACTGTTTTATTTAAGTTCTGTCTACCATTTAGGAGAGATTTTGACTTAACAGGACTTAAACATGTAAGCAGTCACCCTTAGCTGAGGCACGTGTGCGATGCCCCTCTGCATTCATAAACAGAAATGGTGTGCATAGCACTGGCCACACTATGAGACATGTTTCTGAAATTAGCTTTATCGGCATAAGATTTCTGATTTAAAGTGCTCTGATTTAGGAACTTTTTCAAGTGTGTGCCACACTAGTGAGGTAGTGAAGCGTGCACTGAATGCACTGGCATCTTCTTCCATCCTTAAAAAAATGTAGTCATGTATGTAGCAGTAATAAATAAGAAGATTTCTGGAAAAAACTCAGTAGTAGTGAAACCCATTGTGTGGCACTCGAGGACAGCCGCAAATTAATCATTTTAAGATTATCTTGAGGATGGGTTAAGCTCAGGCCATTTCCTATTGCCTCCAGCAGCTTGGATATAAGCAGTGGTGTTGGAAGGCACATTCTGTGTATCTGAGGACTGGATCTAAAAAGCCATTTAGTACCACTCATGAAAGCCAGCTAAGAGCATAAGCATACAAATATTAACTCATAAGGTCGCAGTGATTCATGGTATGAGCCTACACAGACAACAACAGCTCTCCAGGGAGGGGAGTTTGGCCAATATGCTTAAATAATGGGAGGGCTTTTTGCAGATGCCAAAAGGATTAGGATGCTCCATTTTCATTATTGATCAGGCATCGTGCAAAGACCCACAATGCCTTTGAAAATTATTCTCCATGTGTTGGTTTTAATGTGAAATCATCTGATGGGCTGCATCCTCCAGTGGATGCGTACTGGTTTCTTTCTTTTAAAAAACTTGACTGCCTCCAAGAACAGGAAAAAACTCTTAGTAATGGGGCAGGACTTAATCATTATATTCAGATCATAACCAATACAGCATTATGATCTTTTACTTCCTGTTTCATGTTGATTTTTAATTAATGTTAACATTTATATATAGAACAGTTGATTTTCAAAAGGCCAACTGGAAATCCTCTTGTGGATTACCTCATCTAAGCACAGATTTTTTGTGCACATATTTGTAATTGTTTGAAGGTTTTCCAAGCATGTCTTAAAGTTACATTACAGTTTTCAAACACACTTCTAAGAATGTTATAAGGTTATGAAACTTGATAGAAAAAAATAATTTTACACAGCAACAGTGTTTAGACTTTGTGATAGACACTAGACATGGAAAGAATATTCAGGCCTACACCCCATGAAGGCTGACACACAAATTTAAGGCTACAGCTGCAGTCCCTGGATTTAGAGATAGGCGTGCACAATATGGACGTTTTTGTGGGATTGGTCCAGCCTGTTTAAAAATCAGTTGCACTTCATGGTTTTGATTTTGGCTTTTCTATACAGAAGGCGGAATTACTAACAGTGTTAAAGCAACAATGCTTCCCTAAGAGGTTAGACAAGAAGGAAAACATTAAACAGAAATTAGGATACCAAGCCTGCTCCCAAAGAAACCAAGGTCAGAAATGGTCTCATTTCAATGGAACAGTCTAGTAGTAAAATTTCTGCCTTCCTCTTAAATATTAGTCTTCCTTTCCTTTTCTCCTCATGTGTCTGCCATAGCTCTCATCTCTCCAGCAGCTATGATCTGCTGCCAAGATTTGTTCTACTCTCCATGTAATTTATGACCCTGTCATGCAGCTTATTCATACGCACTTTCCCAGTGGCAAGGCTGAGGATAACGATGTATTTAAATACTTCTCAGAGGTGTTGGTAGTGGGCTCCAGAGAGACAAAGCACATGCCTAGCTTTATTTAGGTGACAGCCAAGGTAAATCAAGTAGCGGAATTACTGCAACAGGTAAAGTTAGACACTTTAATTAATCTTTACAGGGTCAGGATCAGAGCCTTTTAGCTACAAAAAGTCCCTTGCAGATCTCTAAGCTGGGAGCCAGCAACAGCAACAAATTCACTGCACTGGGTTGCCTCCAAGCTAATGCCACTTCCCCCAGCTGAACCCTTGGCAATGTTTCTACCAGTCACTTTGTGCCTATGGAAGCCAGGGTCCTAAATGACATGTCTATAGAGACTTAGGTTCTAAGAAACCTACACTTTACTGTCTTTCAATGAGACTTAGGCTCACAAGTCTCTTGGACCTAGCCTGTCAAACAATCTTTGGTCTCAAACACATTGGAGGTAGAAGTCCGTATGTTGACTTGAGCTCAAAGGCATTTCACAGGTGTTTAAACACCACTGCCCCAGAGCCCAAAGCTCTACCATAAAGTCATCTTACAACAACGTTGGTAAAATACTACTGATTTTCCTGTGATCCTTAGAATTCTGTTCTCTTATATATATCTTTCCCATGCACAGATGCTCAATCTTCTATAAAAAAAAAATCCTATTAAAGGTATGTTTATCTCTTCTCCTTTTTGTTTTCTTCTTCAAGGCTTTGCATATGAGAAATGTCTCAGGCTGTTTTATTTGCCAGAGGAAAAAAGAGTAATTTTTAGAAGCTATGTTCAGCAAAATATCCTCTAAGGACGGGAGACTTTTACGGGCCCTTTATCGTCTCACATTTCCATGTATCTACACACCAGTGAAATAGAACCCGAAAACAGTAAGAAGGAAGTGTCAATCAGGAGATGAATGCCATGTGTAGCGCTTATTTTCAAAATTACACATGACATTTCTGATAGTAAATTAATTGAAGATACATACTGTCAAAAACTTTCCCAATTTCCTTCATTTAATGTGCATGTAATCTGCATTCTATACTAAGGCACTCTATGGAAAATATGAACGCTGTTCCTGGAAAGTTAGCTATGACCTCTTTCTACATTGTGTATAAATCTGGAGAGTATAATTAAATGCAGAAGCAGTGTGTATCTTCAGACTCTGACTCTTGTATCTGTCCCTATAAATCTTTCAGCTATGGAATGGACAGAAAGCCAGTTTATACCAATCTAGACAGATTAATACCTTGATTTGATGGTACATATTTAGGTAATGTTCGCTTTAATTTCTGCATGACCTGGCTAAGGAAAAATGTGCCTCCAGTAAATATGGCTGGCTTGGGACATATTCAATAAGTACAAACACCAGATGCATCATCAAGAGCTTTGGGATCTTTGTTTTTAGCATATGACCACAAGATATGATGCATCTTTGCAAAACTTCCTACTTCACTTAAGAATTATGCTCAGCTTGTTTGGTGTTGCCAGAAGCTATCCTGGACAACATAATGAGAAGCTTTCCTCTTCATACTATGTCAAACTATTTCGGCTTTTCTTTCCTGTGAAACCCTATTTTTTTCCCTCTTTCCATATCTACGAAAGCTAAATGCTAACAGGTACTCAGTTCGGAAGGTCCGTGGGCTAACAGGCCCAAATCCTGCTCCTTTTAAGAAATATGTGAATTTTATTGTTCAGTTCACCAGCCTGGACTGCAATCACCTTATTACAATCAGGTAAGGGATTTAGTTTTCCATTTGTTACATGATTAAATGTCTACCTGGCGACAGCTTCTATGCCTTTACAGAAGAGATGTAGACAAGAAAGTGTAGGCTAAATTATGATGCCATCCCTTCCCTACACACCAGTCCAAAGTTTTTGCTGGTCTTGCGAGAATTCTGCAGGGAAGAGATGTGTTTGAACTGTCAGCTTTCCCGCAAACACACTTCAAACCTTTAAATTGGTGTGTAAGGACTTGGAAATAGTGAAATGGATTCCTGGAACATGGGCATGGCTCCTTGTTCTAGGCAAAAACTGATTCCTTTTCACTTATGATGTCCCAGAGGAAAAGCTCTTGCAGTGTATCATACATACAGCAATGGCTAAATACTATCAGTGATAAAACTTTTGTTTGCACATAGAAACACCTTTTGTTTTGGCATGACTATATCAATATGGATGAGAGAAAGAATTAAGTAAAATGGCCCATGAAAACAGTCTATATTTATTGCTACCACAGTATTTGATGCCATCAAGAATGAGGAACACTGCAAACTCCATAAATACTGTCAGAAAGGTAAAAGTAAGTGATGACTGTTGGAAAGCATCACCTCCAAATCTGCATGATTTCATGGATAAGTAGTTCACTACAGACTGAAAATATCAACTCCAACCCAGTTCAAGCAGCAAAGCAACCCCAAAACCAGAACAAGGACTATGATTAAAAAACATATGCAGACTATTATCAGTTTTGAGTGCCAGGAAAAAAAAAAGGTCTAGCCCACTATATTCAATATTTGAAAGTAAGGAATTATTTCAAAGGAGTAATGACAGAGCAAAAAAATTCTGAGTCAGTACAGAAAGTCCTTAGTCACGAGGTCTAGCTTTCAACCAAAAATTAATCAAAGCACATCTTGATTTTAACATAAAGCCACACCAAAACCAGTTAAGCAATGAGATGTAGCTTCATTTCTCGGCCTGGTTCTACAGTTGGAGGTTTTCAATGGAAGCGACTTGGAAGGAAAAAAATCTTATCAATACCTATGCCTGTAGAGGACCAAAACTCTGCACTAACAAAGCTCCCTGGACAAGAGTCATACCTGCAAGAGGCCCTGACTTCAGAGTAGTTATGAGATGACTGATTGCTACAGAATGAAATTCCACTCCACTTTACTAAAATTTCTTGCTAGAAGCTCATCTTCTGCAAAGGATTTGAATAAGTCAGAAACAGCCTCTCTCTGGGTTGAATTCCCACTTGTAGTCAGTAACGTCCCACAGGAGAAGGGACATTGTTGCTGGGCTGCAGAAACAACCAAGCTAAAATAAATAATTCAGAAACCAAGGAACATCTTGCTGGCCAGGAGACCTGGAGTACCAGGAGGGAGAGGATGGAAGAGTAGGGAAAAGAAAGCAAGAATGGAGACGGGGAGAAGACCCAAGTTCTTCCCCAGAAGCTGGAAAGTATAAAAGGCAGCCAAAAAGAACTTCTGGGCAGGGCTGAAAAACAAGTGAAAGTGAGAGCTTCTCTCATCTCTGACACTGCAGCCAAAAAATCAGGTTACCAACACTGAGAGAAGGAAAAAAAATAAAGCAAACCCTTCAAAATTGGCAGCAAAGAATTATACATGCTCCTTGGCTCCACGTAAGGCTGGGTGGAAAGGGTAAGAAGGAAACAGGGGACAAACTGAAGCTCGGAGCCAAAATATTTTCCTTCTGGATGCTCCTGGCTCCGTTCAGCCCTTTGTGACTCTCCATTTCAACCCATTACGTACTCCCCCATAATCATCATCATAAATAGCTGTTTGCTTGCTCAGTGTATTCAACTTCCTTGCAGCAAGCCAAGCTCAACCCAGCACTAGCATTTATTTCTGGATTTTGACCAGGCCTGCCTAAAACCAACCAAGACTCGGTGTGATTTGCCATATTGACTGGGAGAGAATAAAGGCAATTGCACTCAATCACCAGGGTTGGTGGCCAAGTTCACCTCATGTGGCTGATGGTGATATCACAATTATTTAACTTTGCTTTAGTACTTTTAAGATTGCTGTGGAAAAAGGGAGGGTTTCAATTCTGTTTCTGGGCTTTCAGGGAGATGCAAGTTATGCTAATAACATGGACATAACTAACTATAGATCTTCCATTAAAAGAAAAAAAACCTCTATTATTCAAAAGTCAATTTATTGTTAGAAATCCATAATGACTAAATGAAAATATCCGCTAGAATTAGGAGCCTTCCCTCATCACCTCCACTGGGTGGGATTTTGGCCAAAACACAAAAATTAAAAAGAAAATAACAGTCATAAGAAACCATGCTTTTCCAGCTGTCATAACTTTTTTCCCTTTCTTTGTCTATACTTAAAGTGTATGGATTTGTACATGATTGTAGGCATGGCTAATTCTCCCCTGTTAATTGCGGAGGGGGTTTCTGGCTTGTGATGGGTGATCTATACCCCCTGTGCTCAACAGTGCAAACACCTGTGCTGCCCAGGCTCCTTGCAGCAATCTTCTCTAGCACATTTTGGCCCAACAGCCCTATTTCAGGGCTTTTTGGAGCTCTCTCTTCTTTACTTTGGGGAGAAGCTGCAGGATCCCATCTTCTTCCATGCAAACAGTACCGGGCCATGAGCTGAAGAAAGAGGTGGCTTGCCTGTTCTCTACAGTGGTCCTTAGGGGCTGCTTAACCTCTGTATGGAGGAAAATAAGTGGCACAAGCAGCCAGTTAGAGGGGAGTTTCCTTTGAGCAGGACAGACATCAACTGGGGTGACGGAACATCCCTCATTAAGACAACATAGTTCCAACTCTGCCTAAAAAAACATCTGTCAAGAGGTGGCAACTCCGTGCCTGGCATCCCAAGCCTGGTCCCACAGCCTCATTCAACAGTCCTTATGATACATCCCAAAACAATGATGCAGACTTCCAGGGCTTCCCTGAAAAGCTCCCAGAAGTGCTGCAGAAGTTTCCCAGCAGGACATCCGACTGGAATTTCCAATGGATTTAGGGATTTGGGAACCTGTGAAAAACTCTGCCAAACATCTCCAAATATGATGAAGAACATGTTTTCAGCTTTTTCAAGCTGGTATTACCTTTCCAAAAGCTTCTCCCATGAATGAAGGTCTGTCCCGTGCCACTTGCCTGCCAATTCACATTGTCATGAGTCTCATGAGAGCTCTCATTTTTCCTGAAGTTCTGGCATCAGAAAACATGTTATTATCTCAGTTTCCAATCTTAAATCATTTTGGATGTGATGTAAACACCTCCTTGAAGGATCAGGAAAACAAACAACCAACCTGAAACCCCCAAAAGAACTTCTCTACTTGAATGAAAATCTCTCTCCCGCTGCCCTGCAAATCTGTTCCCCTGATTTTGCAGGGTGTGACTCTCCAACGTTAAATGCCTGGGCCTGATCGTACTGCAGACCCAACTGCAAAACAAGAGCTGTGGCTCTGAACTTCTCATCACTGGCAAATTACAACAGTTCGGGTAGACCAAATTAAATAACATAATCCACAAACAGCTACGGAAAGGAAATGCGTTTTTCTGCGTTGATGACACTGAACATTTCATTAGGAAAGACTGGGGGGCGGGAGAAGAGAAGGGATTTTCCATTAAGAGTGCCAAAGATCTAATTAATGCCCTGTTACAGACCATTTATAGATGATGACATTCATTCCTACACTGCGGGCCGGCATAAAGTTACGTGCTGCCGAGGTTGCAGTTGACCGGCAGAAGGAATGAATTTCATTTGAAGAGCGATGTTCCAGATTCCTGGATGCGACTCTCAGGAGTGAAAGAAGCACTGTGCAGTAGAGACTCAGCAGCCTTGAAATGAATTTTGCTGTGACCTAACAGAAACCACAGACTTGAAATTGTGATGATTCAGAAATTTTCAGCTCGCAACAGGAGTTCTTGCAAAATATTTGGGAACTGCAGGAAGCATTTAATGGTCTCCCCATGTCAAGGAGAGGAATCCTGACCTCTTGTCTTTATGGTTCTTGTTCCTGTGAATGATAATTTTAGAAGGAGGAGATTCAGCCCGAGTTGCCTTTCTTCTAAGGCTGCTGAAAGAATAGCAAGTGACCTGTCCTTTCTGTACTGATTCATCTTCTCTCTTTGCTCTTGGAATTTGCAGAATGGTTGCAGGGCAGGGACAAACTGTGCTCCCAGTCATACGTGTAGCTCCCCTGTGAGTGTGTGCAGTAAAGGAAGTCAAGTAGACCCAGTGGAGAGGTTTCTCTGCAGAGCAATACAGTGAAGCAACAAAAGTCAGGACAACCTTATAAAGGCATGTGCCTTTTCTAACCAAGAGTAGAAAAGTTAGGGTTTCAGTAGAAAAAAATTTTGAAAAGACCAAGAACATGAATCAGAATACCCATGGCTAAAGCAAAGGTTTAGGATATTCTTAATCCTTATTCAGATGCAAAAAACCTCGGAAGTGTGGTTATGAATTCAAACTGATCTAATCCTAAGGAAGACTTCAGGTGAATCTTCCTTTCATTTCCTGTTAGCTTCAGGACGAACTGACAGCAGGGCAGACAAAGCAGTTACATCCATTTCCCGAAATAAGTACGAGACATCTCAGGAAGTCTAACAGCATGCAATATAATAATTGCTACATGTTTGTGTCATAATTACTGTCAGAGATTCCTTTAGAAGTGAAACCAGGCTGTTCCAAATTGTGTTGAAATACGACTCATGAGATTATTGCTGGCTGCTAATAAATGATGGCTACGCAAGAAACTAATTTGAGCATCGTTGTAAATTATAATTTTGTTTTGTGTGCTTCCAGTAATGTTTTCTTAAACAAGAATCTTATATTTGTCCCTGTGTTTGTGTAACTAATGCCACAGAAAGCATCGGACACAGTCACATGCTTGCTAACACTGTATTTCTCGTTCCATTTTCAGTTTTGAGTAAATACTGCCCTTGAAGACCTGAGCGCAACACAAAATTACGTGAACTGGACTTAAAGCAGACATAAGTGAGGTCAATGTCAATCATTTAGCCTTCATGGGGAGTATATCCCATATATGAACCTTTTAATTGCTATTTTAAAATAGTCACTAAAAGCAGCATGCTGGAAATTGGGCGGTCATTAAAAGCAGCATCCTGGAAACACCTCTAAAAGTCTTATTTCTTAGGAGCAGGGACTCTCCTCCTCTAATGCCTGCAGAGAGGTGACAGGGACTACGTACCTAGAAACCAGAGGTTATGAACTCCCTGGAGCACTGTTTGGTTACATTTGCATAGCATCTAGCACCCACAGGTTCTTGCTCCACAGTGAAGGCTGCTGGGTGCTTCCTCACATTTGCTTGCTCCACCATAGCCTGTTCATTATGGATTACCTGTACCATTACCTCCTACATTTTAAGCAGATTTCCCCTAGCAAGTTTTATTTATCATAATCCTCCTGTATTTCAAGGCTCCTCATTACCCTTTCCTTTTCCATGTCAATTGAGCTTAATTAGCAGCTCGTAGCAACACCAGGATCTGTTCACACATTCACTGAAAAGGTATGCAGAACCAAGCACAGTGCAGAAGCAGCGCTACGCTGAAAATTTGACCAAAACCTATACACAGTAACTGGAAAAATTGCCTAAAATTGCCTCCACATTGCACATATGTGTTTTCTAGAAGGAAAATCCTTCTTTTCCACTCTTTTCTACTCATTAGTGCTTCCTTTGGTGCAGGCTAGGTAAAGTACATCCCAATCATAAAGGATCATACAGCATAATTTTCTGACAATGTGCTTTTCACCTTGCTTTTATCAGAGAATTCTACATATGTTATAAGCTGGAATTTGAGGACGACCCTTACATCTTAGGCCCCATAAAAGTGGTAACACTTCCTAAAAGCATTTCTCATTTGAAGAAACCGGTATGTGCTAGGTTATTATATGCTACTGCTTCAAAAGCTAATGCTCTCCCTCGCTATGGCCACCTTAGTTCTGAGATTATTTTGAGGGATAATGTGTGTCTGGTAACTAGAAAAAAAAAAAAAAAAGGAGCGCAGTAGATCTAAAAATAAAAATTAGGAAAGTTGGAAATTAGCTCACCACAGCTCACCTCAATTGCCAGGTCAGGTTTCAATTTCCAGTAAGTTTTCAGCAGGGAAGCTTGTGTTAGCGTATCTGTGGGCATTCGTCATACAGAGTAGAAATTTCTCTGGAAACAGATACCTGACATCACAACTATGTGCTTTCCTGGAACAAAGCATGTGATGGATCTGCACACTGCTCACTGAAATAGTCTTCATCCCAAGTGAGGTAATTGCACTGCAGTAAAGATAATGCAACTGGTTTGCCATAAGTGGAACAAGAGCCTGGTGCCCAGTTTCCTGAAGAATTCTTATGGAGGCCTGTGGATGTCCTGCTTGAAATATTGGGAAACACTGTAGACTACTTCACACTCACGTTTGTCTGGAGTGCTGCTTTAATAGATCTGAAACCAACAGCAGACTTTTAGCTTAATAATCCCTTTACCCAGACAGACTATGTGAGAGAGGCACAAAAATGGTTAGCAACATGACCTTCCCGTACAATCTGAACTTAAGTGGTGGTCCAGGCACTGTACAAGATCAGGGCACACTGGGCTTTTCTCACTAGTAGCTTCCTGCTTGAGAGCCACAACTGCAGCGCATGATCTCCACTTTGCAGTGTTCCCTCAAACTAGGGAAGAGACACCCCCAAAACAGCCTAGATGGCCACGGGAAGAAGACGGGAAAGGAGAAGACAAGATTTGTATACAGCAGGGTTATGTTAGATCATCAGGCTGAAGAACCTCTATACTTCAAAGGGTTTAAAAGCCTGGCATTTATTTTTCACTCATCTTTTGTTCTCAGAATTGATTTTGGACAGTGAGAAATAAAGTCAGAGAAAGAGGCTATCAAATTTATTTTGAACGTAATGTAACTACAGCATTTTTTCCAAGTGAGGTGTGAAAAATTTTAACCTTGAGTCACCAGCAGTAGATGAAACATCACTTAGATTTTCCTATTTCCAACCTGTACACGTATGTTACGCCTCACCTACTCCCCTGTGCAGAACAATATTTCTCCTGAATGAAGCGGTATCACCTTACAGGCAGTGGTGCTCAAAGGAAAAAGAAAAGTTTGTCTCTCCTCAAAAAGCCATTTTGTTAAGCCAAACGTTCCACAAAATGGCACGACCGCCTTGCAGTCCACTCTCCTTGCCGGGACGGGCCTCCCACTCCGGCCGAGCTCCCCGCGCCCTCCACAGCTCGCAGCCCCCACCCCGCCCGGGGCTCAACCCTTTGTGGCGACCGGTCCGGATCGGGACAGGACGGCTCCTCTTGGCGGGGCGGTGGCGGCCCCCGCCCGGCCCCCGGCGACACCGAGGCCAATGGGCGCCGGGGCGGCGACGGCCGCCCCCTCCCCGCACCGCCCGCCCTATATATTGCCCGGGCGGCGCCACTGTCCCGTCTGTCGGGCTGCCTGCGAGCGGCACCGCTGTGCGTGCCGTGCCGTGCCGTGCCGTGCCGTGCCGTGCCGTGCCGTGCCGTGCCGTGCCGTGCCGTGCCGTGCCGTGCCGTGCCGTGCCGTGCCGTGCCGTGCCGTGCCGTGCCGTGCCGTGCCGTGCCGTGCCGTGCCGTGCCGTGCCGTGCCGTGCCAGGATGCCGGGCCACAGCGTGTGGCGGCTGGCGCTGCTCGCCCTCTGTCTGGGGGCTGCAGCAGCGGGGGGTGGCGGCGGGCAGCGCCGCGGAGGCGGCAAGAGCCGGCGGCAGGCGCAGACCACCTCGATACCTCAGGGCACCCCCGCACAGGGCAAGCGTGAGTACCGCGCCGGGATGGGGTCCCGCGGGCTGGGCGCGGCAGGGTCTTGGCCCTGTCCCCTCCGCAGCGCGGACGGGACGCGAGCGTTGCCCTCATCCCCTGGAGCGCGGCGGGAGCCGGAGCCCCTCTCCCACTGGGTGACCCCCGGGTGGCTTTTTCTCTTCCCTCGGGCTCGGCAGCTCGGCCCTTTGCTGCCCCTCAGGCTCGGCCGGACCCGCACATGTGCGAAGCCGGGGGCAGAGCGGCCGGTGGCCGCTGCAAGCGCGGTTCGTCTGCGCCGTGCCCTTTCTCGCACAGCCCTTTGTAACTCTAAACTTTTCTTTCTCTTCCCCCTCTGCTTTCTCCCACCCTCTCCTTCTCTCCCACCGCCAGAGACCTGTTTTGACAATGGAAGGTACTATCAGATAAACCAGCAGTGGGAGCGCATTTACCTGGGAAACACGCTGGTCTGTACCTGCTATGGTGGAAGCAGAGGGTTTAATTGTGAAAGCAAGCCCGAACGTAAGTTGGTGGTCTCTTTTTTCTTATTTTCTGCATCAAGACCCAAGAATGGCTTTTGGTGCCAAGTAAGCTAAGCCTTGTACCGAGTTATAACTTCAGCTGAATTTGGGTACTTAGAGTCAGTAACGGATCCACACTCAATTACGCTGAAGATCTGGCTTGGGATTTTAAGAAACGCTTTTCATTTGCGATGGGCCTGCCACCAGAACCCTGAGCCAAACATCACTCATCTCTCTGGAGGATTGGATCTAAACCTTAATTTTGGAGCCAGCCTCTTCTTTATAATGAACTGAACTGACTCCTGGACTCGCACAGGGAAGTTCAAATCTGGAGTCACTTTGCAGCTCTGGCTCTGTGCTGTTTGATTGCTTCACCCCAACTTTTCATAGCTGTGCAGTGTCGTCAGCTTGTTTAAAAATATTTCAACTTACAACTTTCCGTGGCCCCCTAGCCGTGCTGTGAGCTTTCTGTAATTGAGTGTAAAATGAGATTGTTTAGTCTTCTGCAGAAAAAGTTTAGGTAATCGAAAGAACTTTAAATGCAAACTCTACTGGAAGATGCATCTTTTGGGGATGCAATGTAGTTTAGATAATCAGATGCGATCTATCTGTATTTATTGGTCTGAAGCCACTGGATTGACATAGCGCCTTTATGGAGATATAAGAGAAAAAAAGCTGGTTCCCGGCTGACAGTGTTCATGTAAGAGAGATGGGAGTGTCCCAGAAATCTGTTTTGCAAGGCTTGTGTGCTGCCTGCCTCACGGCTAGAGTGTTTTAAGGGAGTAATCAGTTGCCTTATTCCCCCATAAAAGGGGGTTTAATCTAGCTTGTCTTCCCCTGCAGGAATTCCCAAGTTTTGCAGTTTCAAAGTCCAATGGCAAGTTTCCCTGATGGCACAGTTAACTGTCTGTCCAGAAGTGAAGAAGGTTGTTCTGTTGCAGATCTCAAGTCTGGTGGCAGCACTGACATAAGCATTCTGTAATCACTTACTCATGTGCGAGTGTGAACAATTCACAAGTGGGGCTGTTGAATTCGATGGGACTGCTGTGGAATTTGGGACTAATATACTCAATTTTTTTGCCAGAGTGAGGAGGATTAGCGTGACAAAGCACACAGCTTCTAGGGGATGTTTGCTCCCTCCTGTCTTCTGTACTGTTGTACTTCAGTCAGCTGGGATCAATGCCGTGCCCAACTTCTGGCTTACTGGGGGAGGGAAGCTGAGGTTACTCAGCATCATGGGGACCTTGAGAGGGGGAAATGTCACCCAACTTCCTCTCTGCTGTTCCATCCCAAGAAGGAAGAGGAGACTGATAGCATTTTTCCCCCGAAAAAGAAGTATCTGTGTGAGGAGGCGAGGAATGTGTGATTCTGTTGACTGCACATGTTATTGGTGTGGTTATATGAAGTTGATTTTTCTCCCCTCATAGCTGAAGAGACTTGCTTTGACAAATACACTGGATCTACTTACCGAGTAGGGGAGACGTACGAGCGCCCCAAGGACTCCATGATCTGGGACTGTACTTGCATTGGAGCTGGACGTGGGAGAATCAGCTGCACCATTGCCAGTATGTAACCAAGAGCCTATTACTACAGCTATTGTTCCGTAGAGCCATATTTTTCAGAGCAATTTACATATTCCCAATGGCCATTAGTTAGAGTTGGGGGGTGGTTTAATCTGAAGCCTGTTAAAATCTTGGAACTGAAAGGCCTTGTCCCATGTACATATATCTATACACCCAAATTTCTCTTTTATTTAAGAGGTCAAGTGCTATGTGTAAAATCATAGGGCAAAAATTACTGTTAGTGTCCAGCCATACATCCGCTATATTCAAAAGCGTGTTATACCTTCACTGGCACGTTTATGAAACTAGCATGTTTTTTACTGGGAAAAAAAGTGAAGGCCTGCTCTGCAGCTAGTGAGTCAGAATAACACCATCAGCATTTAATAGGTCTATTCTGAATAAATAATAATTCAGATATATAAATATTATAAATAAATAAATACCACCTGAGAGCCAGTCCCCCTATCCTCCAAAAATGTCATGCCAACACTTGTTCCTGAAGGAGTTGGGATTTGGTATCCAGATACCAGATCAATGTGATTCTGCAACTTCTTTTTTACCAGCCTGACGCATACTTTCCTCTTGTTCTTCCCTCTCTTCTCTTGGTCCTTTCTCCCTAGCTCTCCCTTTCATGTCTCTGTCTGGAAATCCTTTCCTTACTGAGTCACTGAATTGTTCACAATTTCCCTTCAGTTCATAATTAAACTTTCTGTGAGCACAGATGAAGATCACTATGTCAGGACTTTTAGACTGAGATTTCAAAGTCCCTGAGGCACCTTTTGAGAAAAGTCTTGTTAAAAAAATACGGTTTCTTAAGACACACATGCTGATGCTAGTAGCATTGCCACAGAGGACTCGGAAACCAGCCATTGTTAGAGCATGGAAAAACCAAAAAAGTATTGAATCTAACAAGTAGACCTGAAGCCCTTTTGAATTTAATGGCATTTTATTGGGCAGGGATGATAACTGTTGTAAGAAAAGAGTCAGTAAGGAAATTGCAAGCATAAGAGTGGTCTCATTTCCACATCATCAGCCTGGTTTAGAGCTCACTGGAGAGTCTCACTGACTGCAACTGGCTTTGAATCAATCTTCCTAACTCTTGGATTCCGGGCTTTCATAAATGAGCCAACAAAACATTTTAGTGGCTCCTAATAAATTACCGGATACATGTTTCTTTTTTCTTTCTTGGAAGATGACCCTGTGTTTGCAAACTGCCCTTCACTGTGTTTCATTCCCTGAGCCAGGATGGCGTGGTGGGTGTGGGATGCCTCAGTGCTATGGGGCATTGGTGGCCTGGGAATCTGCCTTTCCAGGGCTGGGTTTCCAAACCCAAGAGGACAAGTGTTCCACCGAGGTCTCACACAAAGCACCTCCTTACTCTCCCTGTGCTGGCCTGGCCACTGTGTCCCTCACACTACATAGGGACAGCCCCAGAGAGGTCCAAGTGGCAACACCTCAGAACAGGATAGAGACAAACCTTCCCTCACCAGCCCTCAGGCTGTGAGTGGGGCCTGAGGGAGAAACAGCACCTCCTCGGACCCTGGTGTTCTCTGTTCACCAGCTGGATCTCACCTGTGGCATAAAACCTGGAGAGGGTTAGCTGAGGAAAGAGGGCAGGGCGTTGGAGCCTCAGGAAATGGTGGGTGCCATTTTGCAGGCTGGAGGAAGAGGCAGCCATGGCCTGCCTCACTCCTCGCTGACCCCCCCCACATCTCCCCCAGCTGACCCCCTTTGCCCCTGGCTGGGTGGCCCTTACCTTGTCCCTGCGATGCTGTCCCTGGTGTGGTCTCTTACCTCAGCTCCCCTCTCTCCTGCTGCAGATCGTTGCCACGAAGGTGGCCAGTCCTACAAGATCGGTGATACCTGGCGCCGGCCCCATGAGACTGGTGGCTACATGCTGGAGTGCGTGTGCCTGGGCAACGGGAAGGGCGAGTGGACCTGCAAGCCTGTGGGTACGTAGCAACTCCCTTCTCCCCCAGCTTGGTCAGGGTGTATGTCCTCTTCCTCATCTTCCCTGAGGCATCCTCATTTGGAATAGTCCTGGGTGGACTCTTAATCCTTTCTGTTTTACAGCTGAACGATGCTACGACAACACAGCTGGGACATCCTATGTGGTGGGTGAGACCTGGGAGAAACCTTACCAGGGCTGGATGATGGTGGACTGCACCTGCCTGGGGGAGGGCAGCGGGCGCATCACCTGCACCTCCAGAAGTAAGTGCTGGCCTGGCTCCCATCAGCTGTTCTGTTTTACTTATCTGGTTTATTTTTTGCATCAGTCCTGTGTCAAAAAGAAAAGGCATTCATTTTTCTGCCCTGTTGCAAGTGATGGCAGTTTTAGAGGGATGGCCATCTCCTGAGAAGGGGTGGGACACAGACACCTCTGAAGTGAGGGGAGAGCGTTTGCGTGTCCTGGTTACCTTTTGCCATCTGGAGACACGTAGGAGAGTTGGTGGATCTATGTTGGTGACAGAGTAGCTGGATTGTTTGGGGTTTCAGCCTGATTTAGAGAGAAAGATTTTAAGAAATCCACAGGTCAGCTGAGTCACAGTCACACATCTCCCAGAAAGTTGGGGGAATTGCTTGGTCTGCAAGATCACAGAGAGTTTGGCGTAGTATCTCCATTCCTTGAATTTTGTTGTGGTTTTTTTTTTCTTTTAAGTAGCCTCCTGAGAGAGAATTAGGTGCTTTTAAAGAGAAATAGTTACCTGCCTCAACAGCAGTAGCTGCCATATTAAAATCTTGTGTTCTTTTTTTCTCCTTATTACTATTTAGTATGTATATTGCCTAAAAAATGGTTTGTTTTGTCTGCTTTTCCTTCTCGTTTGCTAGTTTTTCCCACCATTTTGTCTTCAGTGTAAACACGCTTCACCAGTGCAGGTGATGTTTTTAGTTTTTACATCACTGAAGGACATTACCATAAATACTCTGTTTTATTTGTACTTGCAAAGCAAACAAGGCTTTTAAAAATCCAAAATCTTGCTTGTTTACCTACCTTCTGTTCCAATTTTTTTAGGAGCAAACTCTCTTGCAGAGCTATCATGGTTTACACCAGTTGCCTCAAGAAAATTTAACTTTGTACCTTACACCTTTGTTATGCAAGGTTTGAGAAACTCTTCTATAGCCTTTAAATTGCCTCGTATTCAGTTGCCTCAGGGTGCACAGATAATGGCTTCTGCTGATACAAACAGCAGACCTGTAAAGAAGTGAAACACAAGGAGGGCTTCGATTAAAACGGAAGATTTGGAGAGACTTGGTCAAGGAATAAGCTGTAAAAATCAAACCAACCTTGACAATATTAAGTCTGTTAAAAACACATGGGGAAAAGTCATTAACTGTCAAATAGGAATGAATAAAACAGAATGTGGTGTTTGTGAATTTTGGAGGAGTTACTATTATTAATAAAAATTATTTGGCAGTATCTGTCCTCCCATAACTCAGGTCTGTGTTATATCATAGGGGAAATTATAATAAAATGGCCTGTTCATTTTTCATTTTCTTTTTCAAATGTAATCAAACAGGGATATTCAAATTTATGTATGTAAGATGATAGCTGTTGCCTGCCTACAAAGTGGCATTATGCTTCGCTATGGCTGCAATTTCGTATCTTTTATTGCCATTGTTTTCAGAATCACAGCTGATTTCTTGGGGGACATTTCAGCTTTTCGTTGTCTAACCCGAGAATCTGAGTGTCCGTAAGACAGGATTTTTTTCACATTTGCCAAATTAATTATAAATATTTCACCAATTTACCACTTCTCTGGCAAATACTCAGTTTTTAGTCATTTTAACTGCTAGGAATTAGTAATGTGTTTTCCACATTCATATTCTATCCTGTGTGCGATCTGGTATGATGCATGTGTCCTTCCAAAGTTCTTCATAAATCTGTATTCATTGATCCGTGATTATATTTGAGCCCTCAAGTTGCCCTTGAATGAGAAGGTAAAATATTGTAACGGAAGAAGAACTAGTTAATCCATGTGGATCTGGCACCCAAACAAAAGTGGTTTGTTATTCTGTCCTTTGAACCCACTTACTCAATTCGTCAGGGCCTGTAGGTTATTAAAGACAACAGGGAGATCTAGAAAGTCTAATATTCCTGGTATGACATGAGCAGCTTATATTAATTTTACTGGAGCTTCATGCACACTTCTTTTAGAAGAAATGGAATTTTAACATATTGCTCTCAAACAGGTTTTAGTTTCTTCCAGCTGAAGTAGAGACCCGAACTTGAACTGTGGCCTATGTGTAGTACGAAATGACCTAGGTACAAAGACTTCTGCTTTAAAAAAAAAACCCAACAACCAAAAAAAACCAATGAAACCTCCCTAAAACCAACAACAAACTCAAAACAAAATAAACCCACAAACAAAAAATCAGAACCAACCCCAACCTAAACAACAGAAACCCAGACATTAAAACAAGCTTAAGCTTTAAAGGTGTGTGCTAGACAGAATGGTCTTAAAATAGGTATAAAAAGTAACTAACCAGGAATGTTTTCAATACAGAACATGCTTTTTTCACATTGAATTTGAACACAGCTTGCCATGTTATGAGTGGGAATGTTATGATGCTAGTTTTGACAATGGCTGTGAAGTGATATCACAGTTCTGGAAATAAATGTGAATCTTCCCCTAGAATAAAGCATCAGGATTTTCAGATACTCTCAGCCTGTGGAGTTTAGTGAAGGCTTTAGTGCATATAGGGATTTGTTATAGTGGATTGCAGAAAATGAAGGGGGCTCTCAATAAAGGCTTTAAGCTTTTAGTTTGTTTCATACTGTCGGTGTTTCAGTACTATAAATTGCATGGTGAAGCCATCCAATGTAGAAATGGCTAATGGTCTTGTTCTTTATACAGATAGGTGCAATGACCATGACACCAAGACTTCCTACAGAATTGGAGACACCTGGAGCAAGAAGGATAACCGTGGAAACTTGCTTCAGTGTGTCTGTACTGGTAATGGCAGAGGTGAATGGAAGTGCGAAAGACACACATCCCTGCATACGACTAGCACTGGTAAGTGGGGCATCAGAGTGTGTCAGGTAGGGGGAGAGACAAGGAATGGCACATTTTCAATGGTCGTGACTTGGTGCTGAATTGTGCCATCCTAATTGAGGCATCTAGGAATCTTGTCAGGGAAGGATCGTCAACAAAGAAGGTCAAAGTTCAGAAGATGCTACTTGTTTGTACATTTGTAGATAAGATTAATTTATACCTTGTTTCTGTGCAGAAATGAGGCTTGCACAGTCACAGTGCAGTAAATCACAGCTAGACCCATACATCCACAGGAACTATCTACTAGCTCTGTTTTGGAAGCATGGCACTTAAAGTCATTATCTGAACTTTATGTATTCGCCTCAGGGCAACTTTGTTGAAATGTCTTTAATTTAAACGCCAATGAGACCATCTGGTTTCTTTGACAAGAAACCTACTAATGGTTGTGCTTTAAAAACCAGAAATGTCGAGGAATGTATACAATGCTGTTTAATACATGTATGTTAAAAAGTTTGTAATTTTGGTATGAAATATTACCTGGTTTATAGGTAGCATATATTTTTTGCCCAAAGTTTGTTAGTCTTCAGCTTCTAAATTCTTTCTTGCCATTTCAAGGACCTAGGTTTCCTTCTGGCAAATGCAATGTAAAACTCTGTTTTCCTGCAGTACCTACACTAATTTTTTTCTTGGTAAATGACCTTTAGTAGTTCAGTACCAGCAGGTCAACTTCAAACTCCCAGAAGGTCTAAACTTCAAAATGCATGATACTTCAAGGGTGCCAGTATTTTGTTTCCATTAATATTTCCCCTGTTTCAGCAGAGCTGAATTTTTAGAGATTCCTATGGGAATCATTAGCAAAAATTTCCATAACTTACACAACAAGCATCTTTGTCTATCGGTATTATTCCAAATGATAATGGAACAAACTCTTTGATTAAGAGTTTAAAAATTCTGGGGTAAATAAATCCATTAGTGTTTTATTTTTCATTGAAAAATGGAAAATTAATCCTTTTTGCCTTATCTCCATACTTCCATGGTATTTTTGAACTGTCTTGCCACTTTTTATTCTAGATTTTCAACTAAAAAATTCTTTTTTTTTTAAGAAATTGGTTTTAAACAATTCCTGTGGAAAGCAGTTGATGCTTTTAATCTTTTCTAAAGCCACTCTACAATCATTAGCAGTACTGGGAGTTGTTCTTTTAATTTTGAAGCTTGCTAAATGGAGTAATTAAAATATATCTAGAGAAGATAAGAGAGTTGTGCCTTCAATTTGATGGTGTGCCTAAGGTTTTATTATCTCAGCATTTAATTGAAGCATTCTTTTCTTTACCTTTGCACGTAACATCTCGCTTCTCTCCCATGTTCTGCAGGATCTGGCTCTCCTAGCTTCACAAATGTGCAGACTGCATTGTACCAGCCCCAGCCTCAACAGCCCCAGCCTCAGCCATACGGCCAGTGCATAACTGATAATGGAGTGGTGTACTCTGTGGGTATGCAGTGGCTCAAGACACAGGGCAGCCAGCAAATGCTTTGTACCTGCCTGGGCAATGGAGTCAGCTGCCAGGAAATAGGTATGAGTTTGTGTTTAGTGCTTGTTGAGTCCAGTGAGATCTTTGAGACTACCCCGTGGTTTAATTTCAAAGTAGAATCCTTTGTGTGTGTATCAGAAATGTCTTCTGAAGAAGAAGTATTGGAGAAAGGTGCAAGGGGTGAAGAAACAGTTGTTTTGGTTATTTCAAGCCTGGTTCTGTATGGCAGGAACATTTCCCAGTGAGTTATATATAACCTGCTGAGGGAAAACAAAGCCCTTGGGGAGCAGCATTAATGACTTTATTCAAACGAAGCTGCAATAATATACGTTTGGAAAAGAACGTAAAAGAATGACACAGCTGCAGGGCTAAGTTGTGTGTTGGTGTGTATTGGCCCAGGTCCATGGCAGTCAGTGTGGGTTCACATCAGCCAGTGATTTGGCCCGCACGCTCTATTGCTGTTCAGAGCCCTAAGATTTGGGGATTGCTTCAGGCCAGAGTCTAATGCTGTGATTTGCTTGTTTTAAAGCTGTGACCCAAACATACGGTGGCAATTCCGATGGAGAAGCTTGTGTTCTGCCTTTCACCTATGACGGGAGGACTTTCTATTCCTGCACCACTGAAGGCCGCACAGATGGGCATCTCTGGTGCAGCACCACATCCAACTTTGAGCAGGACAGGAGATACTCCTTCTGTACTGAGCAGAATGGTAAGTTCTTCTCTGAGGATCCTCACATGTATGTGACCCTCATGCACAGATGGATGAAGGAGTTAAGAACATAGGGACAGGCTGCCTGAACAGTTGCAGTAGTCTGGAACGCTAGGCGTGCCTCAACAACAAGGCAGTTCTGTGAATGGAGGACTGCCTGGAGTCAGGACACTTTTGTGATCTTGGCATCTTTCAGAGGGTGCTTAGGGTGATACAAGTGTAGACTTTGAGTCCCGTTCTCTCTCCTGTGAGCTGACCTTTGAACAGGAGCATGGAGCTTTGGCCTAAAGGATACTTAGAATTTGCCTTTGCTTGGCTGAATTGCTAGAGCAATGCCCATATTAGGCTGTGAAGAGGAGGATATCCATGAAGTACAGTTTGTGCAGTCCGCTGTCATTCCCCCCGTCCTGACTATCTAGCCAGGCTGCCATATATAGCAGTAATCTTAATGTGGTTTGTGATCACTGATCAAGAACTGGTGCATGACTCATGTGGCAGGATTCCCTCTTGTCCGTGGATGGTCAGTGTTCTCTTCACAGCACAAATCTACCTGTGTGGTTGCATTTCCTGGAAAGCCCATCAGACATCTGTGGACGAAACAGCCTCCAGCCAGCTTCTCTGGAACCTGACCTTGGAGAGAATTTTTCAAATCTCACACAAAAATACTTCTTAGTCTGTATAGATTGTTTTCTTTGTTCTACTTCAGTTATATTTTCTGATTTTTCTCTGCAGCACATATAATATTCTTTCTTTAAAAAAAAAAAAGCCCTCAAACAACCTAAAAGAAAAACCCCCACTGTCCCTGTCCACACACATTCTTGCTTTAATGAAACTTCTTGTGATATATTGTGGGCAATGAGAAATACCAATGTAGAAAAACTTCAACAAATGTCTCTGTTCTCCATTATTTGTAAAGCATAGTTGCTCAAGAGGTGAGTAGTTCAGGTAGATTACAGGCCTCTTTCTACTGCTGCTTGCAAAACATGAAGATTCCAACCTGCAGGAGGGATTTGACTTGTCCTGTTGTACACAGCTGAATTGTAACCCTTTCCTGAGGACTAAGGCTTCCCTTTAAGCCAAAAGGGACAATTGGGTTATAGCTTTGGTGAGATAATACAGGTGTGCTGAGAAGAGTGGGTTTATTTGATTTGTCACAAAGTGTCTGTAAAGCCACTTCCCAAACACAGTAAGCTTTGGTTTTCGCTATTCCTCACAAATTCCCATGGCTGGCTCTGGAACTCTTTCCAAAGCAATGTTAGAACTGAATTGACCTTGTGCAAAGCTTATGTTTCCAGATCTGAATTAATTAAAACCAAGAAAAGAGGCCTGTGGATAATATACAGGGTACACGTGGGAAAAAACAGAGCTAGTGGTTTGTTTTTCAAGCTTTTCCATGCATGCTGTGGGAGAATGCAGGCTTCATTTGCATCTCTTTCTTTTCACTTTTGTACAGTTTTGGTCCAGACACGTGGTGGCAATTCCAACGGTGCTTTGTGCCACTTCCCTTTCCTGTATAACAACCGCAACTACACAGACTGTACTTCGGAGGGACGGAGAGACAACATGAAGTGGTGTGGGACCACTGAGAACTATGATGCTGACCAGAAATTTGGTTTCTGCCCTATGGCTGGTAAGGCTGAGAACCATAAAGGGATAATGGAATATCTGTTAAGTGGTTCTTTGAGCTGGAAAGTAAAGAGCTGTCAGTTATTGATGACTTCCAGTGAGCTGCACTGAAGCCCAAAGCCCTCTAAGGCATTTCTGAAGTTTTGTTTTGTCCTTTTTTCCCTACTGATCACCTCTGGCAGAGACTTAGGTGTTGTCAGGAGAATGCAATTGGCATTACTCCTTTGCTACAAGGCAGTGGTAGGCATGCGTCTCAGCTGGGGCAAATGCTCTAAACCCTCAATATCTTGTTAATTCTAGCCACATAAAATATCCTCTTACTTTCTTCTCAACCAGCCCATGAAGAAATCTGCACAACCAACGATGGTGTCATGTATCGTGTTGGGGACCAGTGGGATAAACAACATGACATGGGCCATATGATGAGATGTACTTGTGTGGGAAATGGCCGTGGAGAATGGACTTGCATTGCATATTCCCAGCTCAGAGGTACTGAAATTCATGTTGATGTCGCTGCTTCAGTATAAATGTTTGGGGGATAGGAGACATTGGTTTTCTTTTCCACCATTGTGAGTTTGAACCCAGGGTCATGGACTGTGTATTATTAAGCTTTTCTTTGGAGTAGAAAAAGAATCAGAGGGACTACCTGAGGTTCCTGTGGTGTTTACATGCTGGAAAAGTACTATTTCAGCCTTCTCAGGCTAGCGAGTAGGAGAAAAACTTGATGAGCTTTATCAGGAGGTATCCCTACCTCCTTTTGTCTACTTTTAGGATCAGTGTGCTGTGAGCTCAGCAGAAGCACCTCCCCCAGACAAAATTCCAGACAAGTCTGATTACAGAGCCGTCTTGTTTTATTGTCCTGCAGTGAAATTTTCAATTTCTTTGTGCTGGATTAGCCCTTTGCTGGCTAATCTATATATGAAAAGTTGGCAGGACAGCACTAAGATTACTCTTATTTATTTACTTATTTATATGAGTGGTCCAAGTGGAGAAGTGCTTAAGCAATACCATAAAAAGAAGACTTAAAAGCACAGACATTTGATCATTCTACAGCTAGCTCACAGCGTTGGCTTCATGTCTGGAAAAGGCAGGGGGGTTGCTGTCAAGCAGCCAAGAAAGGACTCTTAACACCAGTGCTGAAATGGGACATAATTTATAGGGAAAGACTCACTCAGGGGCTTTGGGATGGGGTTTTTCTAATGCATTTACTTCAGAACAGTGAGAAGTGCACTGCTAAAAGTTCTGTTCTGTGAAACTCCTGTTTCCACATACACAGCTAGTTCTTTGCAGCTTCATTCTGGAGCTAAAGTGGTCTTTTTGGTGGGGGTACTTTGCTTTTTCAAAAGGCAAAGATTATCTAAGTAGAGCCGTTAAACATAGCAGCCAGAGGAAGGTCCTTAGCGCCTATAGGAGGGTCTGAGCACCGCTTGGTTTATCCTGTGGTGTGGGAAAGTATGGTGGGGAATGAAGGCCTGGGATTAACGGAGTTGCTTCCCCAAGGACAGATGGTCTGTGATTGACTCCGGAACTGAACTTGAGTCTCTTGGGTCCCACTTAACAAAACAACATGCTTCTGGGGTGGTTTTCTTGTTTGTTTTTTCTTTCTGCTCCTCATTGTGATTAGACTGGCTTCAGGAATTCTGGGCCAGATCACAGATTGACACATTGCCATTGAACCTAATAGACTGATACCATTGTATTTATCCATGGGATCTGGTTACTGTGTCTTGAGGCAATAGTAGATTAGTGGGTACCAGTAGTATTTTCTTTGTATAATAGATTTGCTTCTGTCTTCAGATTACTACAAAGTGAAGCAGACATCTGGCAGAATAACATCTTGAGGATGTTTGTATCTCTTCATGGTATCTTTATGAATTTGGATTAGCCCTTTTTTCCATGTGTAGTTCTAACGATTTCAGACAGTACTAATGGAGGTATTTCAGTCTAGGTCTTCACAAGAGGAGGAAGTGAGAGAGTTAGTGTGCTATTTTAGATTTTTTTATGTGCAGAATATGTCACAGGGAAGAACCAAGTGGTTCTGTAGTTTGAGTAATGCATAGAACTTTGGATTGCGTCCTACAGGCCTCTTTTTTGCAAGTGTTGCTTATTTATGCATTGCTGATAAAAGAATGTGGGAGCAGCGATGTGGATGCAGCACTAATCTGTGATGGTCACAGGGCTCCCATTTGTATGAATGGAGCTTGTCGTGCTTGGAGGGGACAGTGTGCCAAGCAGAAGGATTTTGTCTTAATGCTTAGAGCTGTTGCTGACAGAAGGGTGTCTGCTCTTTCTCAAACAGACCAGTGCATTGTGGACGGTATCACCTATGATGTGAACCAGACCTTCCACAAGCGTCATGATGAGGGGCACATGCTGAACTGCACATGCTTTGGCCAGGGCCGGGGGAGATGGAAATGTGATCCTGTTGGTAAGTCACCAGCTGTTCTCACATGCTAAACACAGACTGTGGCTGTATAGGAACTGGTTATGATATACTGAAATTGGTGTGTGAATTTGGACCCAGTCTTTCCCTACTTTCTCCCCGGAACTGCACAGCTGCAAAAGTAGAAGTAACACTGGGTATGCTGGAAGGTAAGTGAAGGGTGATTCCTAGTTTTAAGGAGATAAGCTTGGGTTATCAAACATGCCAGAGAAGTTGATGATGATGATGCAGTAGTAATGGGTTGTGGCAACATACATCTTGAAATGTAGCTGGTGGTGGTAATGGTAATAGGGCATATTAGACCTAGGCTGGGGTGATTTGGCTGAGCTCTGGTACCTGAGCTGCCAGCCGAGCAGGCAGGGCTCTCAGACTGAATGCTGATAATATGCAGCTAGGTACTGATGGTAGGATCAGTTTTCTTTCTCTATCCTAAAATCTACAGGTCTCCTCACTTAACTGAGAAAGGAGCACCAGCATATATTAACATACCTTGGACTAAATAGATTTCTTTGGCTGCCCTTTGTTCTGGCAAAGAGAGAAAGCTCAGGATGAGAACATGTGTTAATAGCACTCTGGAGGTTAGCTAAAACCATCATGGTTCTCGGCAGGAATGAGGAGATTTCATCTCTCTTGCCTCCTCCCCTTCCCTAGTGAGCCTTGATTGGCAGATAAGACCTGGCTCTTTGGTTTGCAATTACTAAATCCAAGAGAACTTGGAACTATTGCCAAGAAAATCTATTAGAAAGTACTAGTGGTTAAGATTCTGCTTTACTTACAGTAATATCTGTACAGGTTTACTGGAGGAACTTGCATTGTAAACCTCCTGAAAATTACTACTCTGAAAGAAGAGAAGGGGGGATGATTTCAGCTATGTGTAAAGGTGCAATTGTTTTAATTCTGGCTCTCTCTAAAGAAGGCTCCCGTTTATCCAAGCAAGCATAATGCTAGTTCTCACTGAAATTTTCCATTGAGCCAGAAAACAGGCGTAGGTCAGACTGAAAAGTGTATTGGTACTGTGCTTTGTTCACACTAGCTCAGCTGATTTCAGGATTTGATGTTCTCTCCTTCAGTTTATACAATGGTAAATCTGGAAAGACTCTGCTGAAAATTCATGAGTCACTTTGGACTTGTAAAGTATAACTGAATTCTGCTGAAGACAGTAGGAATTTTGCCATTGATTTCCTTGAGAGCAGCATGGGTTTGCTTTGGATGAGAGATTAACTTAGTTGACTGGAGCAGAATTGGGCTCCACAATAGATAGTTGAAAATAAATCCTTTCTTGAACACCTTTGTGGGAAGCTTGTCAAGTGAATGGCCTGTACTTCACAGTATCTTAAAAAATGCATCGCAGCTGAATTTGCTCCCTAGTATCTAACTTCACACATGCAGTAGTATATCTGGAACCATCATTTGAGATGCAATTTTTGTTGCCGCTTTCTCTTTATGCAACTATATTAGCAAATAAACATTGGTGTTTTATTTCTTTGTGTAAAAGTCTCTTGTTACTTACTCTTTTGTGTTCGGCATAGATTTTTCATTATAATTTCAGTAACATGCAGTGGTTAACTGTCCCTTTTGTGCCTTTAGATCAGTGCCAGGATTCAGAAACCCGTACCTTTTACCAAATTGGAGATTCATGGGAGAAGTACGTCCATGGTGTTAGATACCAGTGCTATTGCTATGGTCGTGGTATTGGAGAATGGCATTGCCAGCCTCTGCAGACCTATCCTGGTAAGAAACACAACAGATAACTAACTCATCTGCTGAGTAAAATATGAGGAAAGCAATCTTTCCACCCCTCACCTGTTCAGATTTCCATACATTATTCCTTTTGGTTTCCTTTTTAAACAGAACCATTTTCCACCCTCTGCCTTGGCAGACACAAACAAGTGTCATGATTATAAAGAGGGGGCCAGGCTACTGACAGCTATTCCTGAGGCCAGGGTTGGTTTACACTGCCTCTGTAAATTGTCTCCGCGATCACACCTGCAACCTTCAGTTTCTGTTGCTTAAAACTCTTACCTGTGTAGTCTTTCCTTTTACACTCACTACATTCCGCCATGGAACGAAGCATTTTTCCTGATCAGTGCCATGCAGAAATTAAATATTTGAACTTCGCTTTGCTCAGTCAGTTCCAGGAAATCTTTATAGGGATGGGCAATGCCTGTTTGTTGGCTTGCTCTATTGCAGTTCTCTGAACAGAACATGACAAGGGGAGCAACTCTACTTTCCTGTGTAATGCTGCAACTACCACTCTCTTAATCTAAATAAGATGAAATATTAAGGCTGTGTTGTGATTCCCCTTTTGGGATGAGAAGACTATGCTGAAGTCATTGGTTCCCCAGCCCATCTCTTGAATATAAATGTGGAGGAACTGCATAATGATTGGAGCTACTAGCTTCTACATTGAGTCGATTCTCTGGTTTTATTTTAAGTTAGATTAAGAAGCATCTGTCTGCTTAGTAGCTGGCACGTATTTATCCCCTGAGTGCCCTGTGAGGTAAGAAAGGGAGTCTGAGGCTCATTCAGAAAGAGGGTTTTAATACAGGTGACTGTGCTGTAGAAGGGGACTAGCCCCTTCAAAGTCCAAAGCAATTAAAGGCTTTGTATAAATAGAGTATCTCTTCTCTGTGACTTGGTTCACAGACGTGGTATAGAAGGTTTTTGTGGCAGCACCCTATTGAACCTGACCTACACCCAGCAGTGTTGTCAATAAACTGACTGCTGAAACTGGCTGTTTCTATCCATGGGCATACAGCTAGTGAGCCAGAGACAAGGGAATAAGACACTTAGCAGACAGAACTAGAGACTACTTTTCTTTGGGGCAGCAAACTAAGGAGGGCAAGAATAGGAAGCAGGTCTTCTCTGGACTGTTTTTTTACCCTGAGTTTTTTACTGGGGTTGCTGAGCTTCATTGACTCCTGTCAGACGGCTTAAACAAACATCCTTCTGAGCTATGTGAAATATGCATGCCTCCAGACTGGAGACCAGGGCTTTGGGCTTCCTTAGACACAAGAGTGACTGAAAACTTGTAAATAAACCAAATCTAATGCCTCTGAATGTAGATTTGGGGTTAGGTGAGCTTTGACATTTTTGGCCTGGGAGCACAGGCTTGTTTGCCTGGAAGTCCTGTTAAATATGGAACAAGTATATATGTTACACAGTTGTCCAAATAAATTATAATTAGAAATGCTGGGAGTGGAGGGGGGGAGGTGAAGGTATTTAATGGCTAAACCAAGACACTTTCCTGCAGATTTCAAGCCGCTCTTTGCTGGGGTTTTTCTGAGAACTAACACAAGCACAGTGCTGCTGAGTGTTCAGCAAAACCTCTCCAGCAGATCTGTGAGGGACTGGAAGGAGAAACATGGGATCATAAAACCTTCCCTTGTCTATTAGAAGGCTTTATGGAGAAAATACACCTGAGCCTGATTTAGCTAACTACAATTGGTAGTTTTTAAGCGTTAGAGCACTGCTGAAGTTGTGTTTTTATGGGTTTATGGGCTTGATTAGCTCAAGACTTCCACCAACCCTTCTTGTGTGGAATACATGCCTCACTGCCTGTGGAGTGCTCCACAGAGTCAAGAAAATTCAGTGTTTCCAATCAACTGATTAAGAAATTTAGTAAAGTAGTAAAAGATTACTCTTTGTGGGGTGTGTTCAATATCAGATCAGGAATTTGCCCTCACCATGCCACAAGATCAGACCTGGATTGGGCACACATTTCTCATCTGTTTCCCTGCTTCCATACAGAAGATACTAATTGATGAAAGCAGTTTGTTGCTGAGAAGCTTCCTCTCTTTGAACAATAAAACTTTGCTTTGCAGACTTTTTCTATGCTAGACTGCTCTGGTTTTCTATTTCATTGATAACTCACAGGAAATTAATCCAAACAGCACATGTTAACTCCCCCCTGGAATACATTCTAATCATTCTAATTCATTGGGTTTTTTAAAGAGCAATGAAGCATTACAGGTAGAAGGACAATACGACTTATTTCCTATGTATAGAAATAATATTTCAGCCACACAGCTTTCTTGCTTTTTGATGACTCCACAAGAAAGGCAGAAGAAAAACATCCCAGTATGTAAAAAAAAAAAAAATGACAATTCTTTTTTTCAGGGTCAACTGGGCCTGTTCAGGTGATCATCACAGAGAGTGCAAATCAGCCAAACTCCCACCCCATTCAATGGAATGCTCCTGAACGATCTCACATCACCAAGTACATTTTGCGCTGGAGACCGGTGCGTGCTGCATTCATCATTCATTCATCAAAAATACTTTGTTTGGCTTTTTCTGCATCTGAAATGAGTGCTGACACAATTTCAGCAAACTTTAGTTGCTAATTCAGTGTCCTCTTCCTGTTGAGGTCAACAGTTACTCTGGGAATCAAAGACATCCAGTGCTGTATAAACACTTGATGTTTTCCTGCCCAAACTTCACTGGTCACTGTGTTCATGAAGTATTTTATTAACCAAAGCGCTAGCAAAGTGTTATATATCTTTCTTCACTTTAAGTAAGGTAAATCCTTGAGGAAGTTTCCTCATCTGAAGAAACATTGTTTTGGTACCATCTGCATATCCAGAGACAACTGGGATAGATTTTATCCTCTTAATGAGGAAGTAAAAGTGAGTAGGATACGAAGACATAAATAGCTAGCATAGGATTAAATAAACAGTCATCTCCCATCCTCTGTAAAGTCTAAACCAAAGCTGGTTAACCACTGCTTCTTGGCTCCTTCATATTTGAGGAATGATTCGTTTTAACCAACGTAGATGAGTTGTGTTATGGTTCCCCTGAGTACAGCTTCATAAAAGACCACTTAATGATTAAGAACATTAGTACCTCGATGCTCCCTGTTATTAGAAGAACAATAAAGGCCCTGATCCAAAGCCATTAAAGGCACTCAGGTCTTTTTACTTATTTCAGTGTATCTTGGATCAAGGCCTGAGTGAAATGGACTTTAAAGCAGTGGAGTACAAACCTCAGAGGATGGAGCATTATTTTAGTGCTTCCCATAGAGTTCAAATGCAGGGTAGAAAGGAAGCACTTTTCTGTATATTGTTTTCAGATGATGGCTTAGAGTCTTACTGTGAACAGCCTTGAAATATGCATTTTCAAGCCATTCCTTCATGCATTTTTGATAAAGGAATGAGTTTAGTGTATGTATTCCAAATAATGCTCCTTTTAAAGGAAAAAGTTCAAAGCTAAATTGTTTTTCGGTTTATCCCAGTAAAACTTAATCACCCAAATTGTCATTAGCTCTCCTTCCTGGCATACCTCTGTCATCTCCTTTGACTTGACTCTGTCTGTGCATTAGCCATTCAAGTCACACCTGTGTTTGAGTATCACAGTGTTTGGTAACCAAGTAGCAGATTAAGTCATTGGATACCTCTGTTTGCCAGATAGGGAGTCTCTCACTGTTTGGGTGTCCTTGTTGTTGCAGAAAAACTCTGGAAGGCAGTGGAAGGAAGCTACCATCCCTGGCTACCAGAACTCCTACACCATCTCGGGCCTGAAGCCTGGTGTGATATATGAAGGACAGCTCATCAGTGTTCAGCGGTATGGCCACAAAGAGGTCACCCGCTTTGATTTTACCACAACCAGCACCACAGCAGTGACAAGTAAGTTGAAAACAGCGCACCCAGCAAAACCTAATCTCCTTCACCTAAGTCTTTGTCTGGTGCATTCCAGGTAATGCAAAAGGAGTGATGGTTAACTAACCTCTCTTTCTTCTCTCTTGTAGGCAACACCGTTTCAGGAGAGACAACTCTTCTTCCTCCTGTGGTTGCTACTTCAGAGTCAGTCACTGAGATCACAGCCAACAGCTTTGTAGTCTCCTGGGTTTCTGCTTCTGACACAGTTTCTGGATTCCGTGTTGAGTATGAGCTGAGCGAGGAGGGTGATGAGCCACAATATCTTGGTGAGACAATATTGAAGTCCACCAGACCACAGCCTTACTAACAGTACATTGCTGTTTTCTGTGGGAATCGGGATAGCTAGTGTAATATTGAGGATCTCGCTATCTTTCAGTATGATATGAGAGTGGCAGGACTAGTTCAGATTAGAAGAGCACTTCAAATATGTTCATTGTCCTTTCTCCATCAATGGCTGTAAGTTCATGTCCAAGGAAGAGTATGACAACAATGCGGGTGTTTAGCAATACCCTCTCAGAATACTGTCTCAGGATTCTGCAGAGGAAAAGCTCCCTGAGCCAGGCGTGGTGGATTTGTCATAACTGTGGGTAGATGTATTTATTTTCTTCAGCTCCATGAGTTTGTCCAGTCTTTTTTTTTCCTTTTGAAATTGTGTAAATTTACTAGCTTCCACAGCATCCTGAAGCGAGCAGCAGTGCAGATGAGAAGCAAATCCATTTTTCCAAGCTGCCACCTGGCTAATTTCGTTTGCTATACCTTTGTCCTAGCATTGGAATGGAGAGAGAGAAATCCTTCACAGATGCCCTCTCTTGGCTACTTGTCATCTCACGAATGTCTGTTGTAGTCTGCCCTGTCAGTTGTTTTGTTTGGGTCAGATCTTACTCATCTTTGATAACGTAACAACTTTGCTAAGCCAGGAAGCTGGTCAAAGGCACTGGACTCAGACCTAGGAATTGAATCCACTTTTCCAAAACCTACTGTAAAGCCTGTGTCACCACACATAATTTCATCTTTCCCAACTTCCTGTCGTAACAATGCTAATAGCAGTATCTCAGAAGGATTTGAGGTTATAATAGCTATTAGGACATGAGTGCAATAGAAGAACAACTTGAGAAGAAAAACAGTAATCCCCTGACCTGTTCATTCTCCCTGGACTGTTGCTCCACTGAAGTCATGGGCTTGGACTCATGGGCAGAAGTGGCTTACATTGGGACTGCTAGCACTGTCACCACCTCTCTTCTCTACGTGCTCTCTGCCCAGACAGCTGGGCTGTGTTGTGAAGTAGCTCCTGAATTCATTTGTCTACAGACAGAGGTTTACAGGCAAATTGAAAGGCAATTCCAGGTTTCCCTTAAGATGCTTGGCCTGGTCAGTAAGGAGCTGATTCATGGGGAATTTCCTGCATTTCTGGCATGTAGCTGGATGTCTGGGGGAAGGCTGGGGGGAGAGTAGTTCATCAGCCCTCATAATGTCATTCTTCTCCACTCATGAGTCAGTCTTTCCATTTCCATTATGGAAATTTCCATTTACATAACCTATTCATGGGAAAATTTTTCCATATATATTTGTACTGAAAATACAGTGGGGTATGAAGTGAGTGCTCAGTTAGCTGAGATGGCTAAATGCCAGCAGTGTGCAGGGGTCTGCTGCTCAAGTTGCCCTGCCCTATTGCACATCAAGCCTTGCTGTCCCAAGTGTTGGCTGCTTGCTGAGTGTGGAGACCTGTCCCAGCTCTCAAAACACACAACTTTCCTGATGTGGAGTAAGACACAGCAGAGAACGCATGCTGTTTTATTGCAGGAAGACTGTGATACAGCCCAGATTAGAACTGAGGTCTCAATTACTTCATTTGGAGAGAAAGCAAGAAGGTAGAATTCCTAAGGCAATTTTTTTCTTTCCTGCCTTCCTTAGATCTTCCAAGCACAGCCACTTCTGTCAACATCCCTGACTTGCTTCCTGGTCGCAAGTATATTGTAAATGTCTATCAGATCTCTGAAGAAGGCGAGCAGAATCTGATCCTATCTACTTCACAGACCACAGGTAGGTGTGGGTGGGTGTTGCTGCACTTTGAAAGCTGTTTTTATTGTTTTCTTGATAAATTTTTGTTATTTCTTATCCTCACACTTGCTGTCATCCTCTGTTTATTCCCTTAAACAGCTCCTGATGCACCTCCTGATCACACTGTGGAAAGTGTTGATGACACATCAATTGTCATTAGCTGGAGCAGACCACAGGCTCCAATCACAGGTTTGTCTAATTGGATTGCACCTATTTTGCAGTATTGGTAGAATCTGAAGTATATGTAAAAAAACTCCAGGACATAATGCATTATGCTAGTGCATAATTCTGACCTGTCTGAGTGACCAGCTGGAAAGCATGTGGGCAGTTCAGCATTTGCTTGGTTTCACTGTCCAAAACAAGCAATTCAGGAGGCTGGATGCAAAACAATTCCTTTTGGACTTACGTTAAATAAAAACAAACCCCATAACCTTCTCTTTGTATCTGCCATCCAGACCCTCCCATAACAAGCATGAGAACTCTATAGGTCCTAAATCCACATGTCAAAACTAAGAAATATTCTGATCCAGTTCAGATTACGCTTTGTCAGCCGTTAGGAGTGTGTGATCTGTAGATGGGATGTGAGCACAGGCAAGCCACAGGTCCCACTGAACTTCAGGACTATTTTTATGAAACTTCAGTGGGGAGATGGGTTTAGTTTCTGTTTAGATTCCTGTCATTCCTTGTGCTGGCTTACTGATTGTGGCTAACGACTAAATATGTGTCTCTCTTGCTTTAGGCTACAGAATCATCTACACACCCTCTGTGGAAGGCAGCAGCACAGAGCTCAACCTGCCTGACACTGCTACATCTGTAACACTCAGTGACTTGATGCCGGGTGTTCAGTACAACATCAGCATCTATGCAGTGGAAGAAAACCAGGAGAGTACTCCCGTGTTCATCCAACAGGAAACCACAGGTGTCCCACGCGCAGGTAATGATCAGCATGTTCTGGTGTCAGTTACTGAGTTTTTTGTGAGTACACAGAGCCAAATGACAGTGCCGGCTTACATGGCTCTAGCCAAGTGAATCCTTAAATGGACTCAGTTCTGTTTTTTGCCATTGTTGTGTTTTTTAATTGTAAATGTCACTGTATTGAAGTTCTGTAGTAAAGTCCTACTCGGTAATGAATTGACACAGTCAAGCCACCAGTCTTCGTTAATAGCGTTGTAATTCTTGGGGATCGGACTGCAGGCAGGTCAAAGGGTTGGTGTCTACATTGCCTTGTGTCTACAGGAAAGAGAGATCAGAGTTTCCGAAGTTGTCTTAAGGGGGATTCTGCTAAGAGATGTTGTTAAGAGTCTGGTAAATCATTAAATCACCAGTGGTTGGCCTGCGATGTGTAAGGTTAAGTACTCAGACACCACAATGCAAATCCAAATCGTTCACCTGACTACTCCAGCTGCCTTCCAGTTCTAACCATTATTTTCCATTGCAGTGGGGATGGGAGATTGCTCAGCATTGACTGATATGCCCAAATAGCACCATACGGTCTAAAATCCCACAATTTAAAAAAGTACTGGTTTGGGTTTTTTTAATTATCCAATAGAGCTGAATAGCCAAACCAAAAGAAAGGATAGTGAAGGAATTGGGATCTGATGTGGTAGCAGCGGAATTTGGTGGTCCTGCAAGTTGCAAGCACGTGTTTGCAAATGGGAATTTACCAGGAAAGACCTCAGCTCAATGATTTTTATGGTTTGGCATCTGTAGCTTCTAAAAATGTGCATTGGTTAACCTTAGGGCAGTATCAGTCCTAATCTGAAGAAACCTAATTTGAATGTAGGAATTCAAGGGTGCAGTACTGGGGACCAACACAGACGGAACTGGATTTTGACTACAGTAAGGCCAGATCAGCCCCTATACTTGTTTAATTATAAAAGATGAATGTTAAGTTAATTACAGACATTCAGAACATGTCATGGGTTTTGAAAGCCCTCTCTTTTAATTTCAAAAGGAGGTTCCTGTTTCCAGCCCATGGAGGACTTTTTTTCTTTTTTTTTCCACCCAAATTTTTAGTTCTCCATATACTCGAAGTTCTGCAGAGTGGTACATCTGGGCTTTCAGTTCTCTTTCTGTGAGAGCGAGATACCTGCTATGTCTGAAGACATAAAATACTTAAAACTATGTAACTACATTTTTAATTGTAGTCTGCTTGAGTATTGTCTGGGAATGTGTATATAAGGTAAGGTTACCTTGACATTTTTCATTTGGTAAATATTCTTGAGCTATCCACTGTTCAATCAAAATTCAGTTTTCTCTTCCATGTGAACCTATAGCTTCTCCTGGTGTTTGCTAGGGTCTCCCTCTAACACTCTACTGTCACTCTGCTTTCAGATGAAGTTCCTTCACCCAAAGATCTACAGTTTGTGGAGGTTTCTGATATCAAGATCACCATCATGTGGACCCCACCACAGAGCCAAGTGTCTGGCTATCGAGTGGAAGTGATCCCTGTCAATCGCCCCGGCCAGCATGGCCAGAGACTGCCTATCACCAGGAGTTCTTTTGCTGAAGTTGTTGACCTCATCCCAGGAACAACCTATCTATTCAAGATCTTTGCTGTGAGCCACGGCAGGGAGAGCAAACCTTTGACTGGAGAGCAAACCACCAGTAAGTGTCTGTCTTTCGTGCTTTTTCCAACCTTTTGAAGTGCATGTTTCTCTGTCACTCAGAGAAATATAAACAGAGCACTTAAAGTGCAACAGTTATAGCCCAGGAGGTATCCCATAACAAGGATGACAGGGCTGGGAACTCATTCACTCAAACAATGATCTCTTCACCAGATTTATCCTCCTCCAGGGCTTTCCAATGGGAGTTTAACTCTCATGACACTTTAAAACAATTTCATATGGCTGGAATTCAACTTTTTTATTACTGACTGAGAATTGATGGGCCCTGCAGTTCTTTTACAGCACAGATTGCAGCCTCTGATTATTTTTTTTGGTTTTTTTTTGAGGATACCTTAGGGCAGATTTCAGCATGACTTAGGATCCTTGCTGAGATTGCTCTGAAAATCCCCATCTCCTTTCTGACAGTTATGTACCTATTTGGCTCCACTGTAAGCAGCAGAGTTCTGCATGCACATGCAAGGACAGGCCTTATCATTAAAGGGACTGCATTTCAGCTTTGCCAGGTTTCCACAGGCTGTCTCACCACCCCAGATATGTCATTGTCATCCCAGTGAAACCTGGGAATATGGGTTGCAGCGACCTCAATGGACTGTTGACAAGAGTTGGGGGGAGCTTATATTTTTTAGGAAGGGTCGTGCAGGATCTTCCAGAACCTGATTGCTAATGATCTAGTGGCAGTGCAACACGTCACCAGTATGAGGCAAGATGACAAGCAAAGCACGCAGTCTGTCAGGCATTGCTTTTTGCTTTGCAGAAGAGCAGAGAAGAGAGGAGCAGTGGCCCAGCAAGGTGTAGGGTTTCAGATGGAAAAGGAATTTAGCATGGGTTTGAGTGGTTATCTTCACTTTTGACTCAAGAGAAGCAGATTAGACAGAACCTGGGATATGGTTCATTTGAACATTTCCTGCTTATTAGGCAACAGATGGGTGACTCAATATATGTGGTGCTCTTGAACTGGGTCACATTATTCAAAGGACCAAAATTCAGCTATGCACATCTGCTGCTGTTCTGATACTTTTCAGTAAATGAGAGCAACTTTTGAGAGTCCAGCCCAACTCCTATAAAGATGAGAGGGGAAGAAAGGAAATAGGATAATCTGTGAATATAGCTGTGCTTTTTGAGAATTACCGTTTACTTACATCCATGAACTTAGGAGCCATTAATAGTGCCTCTCCCTCTTACCATCTCCCTTGACTATGCAGGGAGAATGGGACCCTTATGTTTGTCCTGATTTGATTTGAGTGTAACATGGACAGTGTGAACACCCTCCCTCCTCTTTCAAGTAAGGCTTTTAAAAGCAAGGATGAGACTTAGGAGTCTGAACTCTCTTGGAAGCATTTAGAACAAGAAGAGCTCAGTTTCCAGTTAGATCTGTAAGTTTTTGTGGTTGTATTCAGGAGCCTTGGCTAGGTGTAGAGCCTCTCTGAAAGTCCACACACAGAGAGGTGTACAATGGAGCATAGACATTTGGTTCAGACAGCACAGGGCTAGTTACAAATGTTGGGAACCGTTTTCCATAGGCTATGATCATCTGCTTTACTGCTTTGCCTAAACCACATTTGAGAAAGTATTCACATAAATTGCATCCTGTAATCGAAAGTCCTGGGAAACAGAAATAATTCAGAGTTCCCAAGGAAAACCCTGCAGCAAAAGTCTCTTCCCACGGTGTAAATATGATTCTCCTTTTGGTCTTCCGTTAAAAAGCAGTCTACAAATAAACTCTTGAGTGTGTGTGTGGCTTTTTAATCTTCCCCTTTTCCCTTAAGTATGGGGGGAGGAAGTGATAAAAGCCTAATAGAGCTGGCAAATTCAATTGTGCAGAAAGGAACTGACTGTGGGCTACGCAGCAGAAGAAGATACAACCCTTGTCAGATGAGACTTAGCACGGATCTAAGTATGAAGAAGAGAGAGAGCTGACTCTCAACCCATGTGTTGGAGATGGGCCTAAAGAGGGTCACACTCATTCTTTATTTTCTAGAACTATCTCCCTCATCTTTGTAAGTGGTGGAAGAAGGAACCTTTCTTTTCCCTTGCTCTTCAAAAAGGGAGAAAGCAACTGGAGAGAAAACAAAAAGGACAAAAAGACTGGGGGAGTGATGAAGACATTAATTTTTATCACAAAAATGTTACTTATTCGGGGAGGGATAAAAAAGCATTTGACATCAAAAAAGAGCATTGATGGAACCTCTCTTCACTGCTTATAACTTCAATTATAAATGATTGGGCCCTAGAAAAGGTGGGGCAACTTGCCATACAGATGCTGTAAACACTTCGCTGCAGCCAGTGCTACCCCACCTGCTGTGGGGGTAAATTGCTCAAATATCTTTCCCCCTCCGAGCCCCATCTTGTCTCAGCCAAAGGTAGTAACATCTCTGCCATTCACTGAACTCCAACGTAGTGCTGAAGAAGCTGTGTTGTTTCAGCCTCGTGTTTATGTAGTTTTCTGAGTTACCAGTTTCAGCAGCTTCCCAGGGGCAGTGATAAAAAGGGGAGGAGGCCTGATAAGAGCTGTTGCACCAGTCCCATGGGAGAGATCAGCATGCTTAGAATTGTTGTATCATCAGTTCCACAGTGTGATTATTTTTAAGTGGATCTAGGAACTGGGTTTTTTTTTTGCAGGAAGTCGCAGACTGTTACTTATTTTTGCATTAAAATGATAAAGTGAGGGTGTTTTGTTTTGGGAAGGGATTTTGAGAGGGCAGGAAATAGGACTAGGCAAAGATTTTTCAAAATAAATCTTTTTATTAAAAAAGGGCTAAAGTTAGGTTTCTGTGCTTATGCTGACAAGTCTAAACTGAGCTGATTTTTAAAAAATGCTCAGTATTCATGAGAAACTTTTGAAATTCCTGAGTACAGTTGGGTTCATCTGTCTTGCCTCAGCTGTTAGCCTGACTTCCCCATGGGATGGGCCGTGTATGGCAGTGACCCAAATCAGTGCAGCCCAGAACACACAGGGCTGCTTGGCCCAGCATATTACTCCATGGCACTGAGGCACGGGTATAGTTACTTCACTTCTGTTTCCAGCTCTCTTATGGTTTTCACCTTCTCTCTTCCATACTATTGTACCTGTGCCCTCAGTGGGAAATACAGGCTCAACAACCTCATTGTACACCCATGTTTTTTGTACAGTAATGGATGTGCTTTGGAAGTACAGGTGAAATAGAGATTCTGCTGGAAAACTGATGCAAGTTATGCTTTTTCTTCCCAGAGCTTGATACCCCCACCAACCTCAGATTTCTCAATACTACGGAGCATTCAGTGTTAGTGTTGTGGACACGGCCCCGTGCTGTGATCACAGGGTATCGGCTGACTGCAGGTCCCACAAGAGGAGGACAACCAAGGACCTACAATGTGGGACCTTCTGCCACCAAGTACCATCTCAGGAACTTGCAGCCTGGCACGGAATACACTGTGTACCTTGTGGCAGTTAAAGATGACTTGCAAAGCGCCAGAGAGACTGGAGTCTTCACAACTTGTAAGTATAATAGGCACACATTCCTCTTCCCTAACGCCATGGCCTTTCTTCAAAACTTGTGCTGAAAGTGGCTATTGTGAATTAGTTTACAGAAGAAGCCTTTTGAAGTAGCATTCCAGCAGAACTGCTTGGGAAACATTCCTTGTTCTTCTTTCTAAACTGTTTGGCAAGAAAAATAGAGTTATTTGCATCAAAAAGCTTTTAGTAAAATGTATTTCAGCTTTTTGGTGATTAAAAACAAAAGGGTAAACTTACTACCGGTACCTCAGTTTTTGTTTAACTTAATAAAGAAGCAGCTTGATTTTTCCAGTTGTTTGGGTTTGGCATGATAAATCAAGGAAAGCAAACAGCTCCCTTAAAATGAGCAACTAACAATTAGTCTGTCATTTGTATGAAGCTGAAGCAATCATTTCTCAAGCCCAGCCCCATACCATCTAAAGCAGCTCAACTGCAGTTACAGAAACTGACACAAACTTTGCATTCTATCGTTTTTGTTGGTGGTGGGTTCGTTTTCTTTTCTTTAAAAGAAAAATATTCAGTGATCTGTTGCTGGCTTGGAAGAAATATTAAGCAGATTTTGAGAGGAAAGGGAGTTCTGTAAGAACCCACACATATTTCTAGAAAGGACAAATAGATTCACTGTTTAAATAATGATGAAGCAGTCATATAAACTAACAAAATTCAAAGCCATATCCAAGCCCAGAACCACATCCTCTTTTCAAAAGAGAATGTGGTTTCTTTTAGAACAATATGAAATTAAAATAAGGATTCAGACTTTTTATCAGAGTAACACTGTTGACATTGGCAAGGTATTTTTTGCTGACAAGACAGCCTTATCTATAAATATTTCTCAATTAGGATATGATTGGATATCTTTAGATGAATACTGACTTCAAATTCTGGCTTATCTGAATAATACTAGTCCAGTTTAAGACTATAGATTAATAAACCAATTCTTTTAATAATGAAGTCAATTCAGATTAAACTCAGGAGTTATTTAGACTGATTCTGGAGTATGCAAAGGCTTTGGCTTCTGTGTGATGCTCCTGACAGATATCAATGAGACCACAGATTCCTTAGATTGACTTTGAGCTCCCTTTCACACTACTGTACTTCAAAAGAGTTGAAGATGTTGGTGAGGGATGAGAAGGTTCTAGCTGGGACAGCTGGATGGCAGACAAGGGTGTAGTGTCCTGCTGATTGAATGGCTCGTGGTGGGCGAGGGGAAAAAAAGCTGGGTTTTGAGGAACACTTTAGATACTGTGCCAAATACTTTAGATATCATGCCAAAACCAATTCCCTAAATTCTTGGGGTTGGCTGCGTGGAGGACTTAGGAGGCCCACTTCAATATTTTCGTTTTCCTCAGGAACAGTAAAAACACTGACCACTTGCATACTGTGTCTGTCAAGCCCAGCAGCAGACAGAAGTCATCTGTCAAATCCCTCCCAAGTCACTGAATTTTCGGAAGTAATGTAGTTCAGCACTTACAAAATACCTTTTGCTGTTTGGACTGATGTAGGTCAGGTTTTCTGTTTGGTGCCATCACAGCAGCTAGACTTCAACTCTATCGATTCACTTCACAGATCAGCCTGTTGGCTCTGTTCCTCCTTTTAACACAGAAGTGACTGAGACTTCTATTGTCATCACCTGGACACCTGCCCCAAGGATTGGTTTCAAGGTAGGAGAAACTGAAGTCTCGTCTTTCTTTTTCCTCTTGCTTTACTGTGATAGGGTGGCCAGATAAAAACATAGGGAGGACAGGTTAAAACTGTTTACTGTAGACTGCAGTGAAGATAGTAGCATAAAAGAAGGAGGTGCAAAAGACATGCTGCTTACAGGGTCACAGAAGTCAGAGTAAGCATATCCTCTGGGCTTCAAGTCAAGTTCATCAGTGAGACATCTAAAACACAAGTTATAGGATTAAAAGTTGGTGTTCAGCGTAAGGGCCCATGATACTCATGTTGGATGATTAGTCAGGATGCTGATAGTTAGCTGAGATAGGAGTATTTGAGACTGAAAAGCAAACTTTGCTGTTTCTCTGCAGCTGGGTGTGCGCCCGAGCCAAGGTGGAGAGGCTCCCCGGGAAGTCATCTCTGATTCTGGCAGCATCGTGATATCTGGCCTGACCCCGGGAGTGGAGTACACCTACAGCCTCACAGTCCTGATGGATGGCCAGGAGAGAGAGACTCCAATCATCAGGAGAGTGACTACACGTACGACACACTTGCTTTTCCACAATTCTTCCTTCTTCCACTTGCTTCTCTCGAGTTCCCCAGATGAATGGCTGACTTCTGGGAGTCTTTCTAGTCTTCTTTTCCTGTCATGGTCTGGAAGATGCTTTTCTTTTTGATACATAGGTGACAGTAGCACTAGCTCATGTAGTGTAGGGTGATAACTTTCAGAGAATAGTTTTTAGCTCATTCTGAAGGGTAAGGATATAATTTGGGGAGGAGGGATGCTGAGGGCTTCTAGCATGATTCTCAGTGCCATAAATGACTCATTTGTCTGAACACTTGCAGCACTGTCTCCACCAACCAACCTGCGCCTGGAGCCCAATCCTGACACTGGGATCCTGGTAGTCTCTTGGGATAGAAGCACAACTCCAGGTAAATACATGAACTCACACTATGCTCAAATGTCCTGTTGTACCAGAAAACTATCATTTCTTCTGCAGTGCCTTGCAGTTTATTAAGGAGACTTTGATGGGAAGTTTGCTGTTGAGTAATTTAAGGAAAAAATGTATGTGTTTCTAGATATATTCAAGGATATAATTCATAGTTATGTACAGGTAGCCATAGGATTCTTCAGGACTCGTCATGATTTACATTCCATGTAAAAAGCTATTTTGGAGTATCAATGTGTTTAAATATTTCAGCTGCTTAAGGGATTTGAAGGATTTCTTCAAATATCCAGCGGTTTAAAAGAAGTCCGAGAGAGGGAAAGCAAAATGGGCCAAAAAGATTTCTAGCAGTGAAGTTCATGCTACTGAGAGTAAGCATGGGATATCTGAAAGTGTTCAAGATGGACTTTTCTCCCACAGTAGCTGATGGGAGCTGTACAACTGATTTCCTTAAAACAAGGATTGAAAGCTTTTCAAAACCCCACTCTCAGTTAGTAGATGTACCTTTTCTTGACGTGGCATGGAGTTTTTTTTCAATTTGGTAAGATCTCGGGGAACTGAAATGATGCTGTGTGAGTGGTATGGCTACTTTTGGGAAGCTCATTTTGGCGTGCTTGATAAAGCAACCTCTTGCCTGCTGGGCTCAGGGTGGCAAAATCACTTGTAAAAATCTAATGTGTTTGCTTCGGTTGTTTATGCTGAGACCTGATGTTAATAAATACACCATGGGATCATGGGATTACTGCACAGTGGTCTGTCTGTATTTCAGGCATCAGTGGGTACCGAGTGACCACTGCTCCTACCAGTGGGCAGCAGGGCTCTACCTTGGAGGAAGTGGTAGGTGCAGACCAGACCACCTGCACCTTTGAAAACCTAAACCCTGGTGTGGAGTACAACGTCAGCGTTTACTCAGTCAAGGATGACCAGGAGAGCGTCCCCATCTCTGAAACCATCACACAAGGTAATGAAAGGATGAGCAGCAGTTTTAGCTACAGAGGTCAAATGGCTGAGCCCGAGAGCTCTACACTGCAAAGTGCTTATTAGTCTGATGGCAGAGGGCTTAGCCTTAGTATTTATTCTCAAGAAGAAGAATAGGCCTGTGCCAGCACGTGGCAGAGCAGTTTTTATACCCGTGTACTTCTCTGCATGAGCAGCCAACAGGGTGGTGGTGAAGGGATGGATCTATTGTATTGGTAACACTGAGCTGGAAAACAGCAGAGATTTAATTTGGCCCTGCAGTGCCCCAACATCTGGAGCACAGCTGGTGGGAATAGGAAGTAGGTGAAGCGAGGTATGAGTGGGAAGCGAGCACAGGAGAAATTTTGGCAGCAATAGTAGCAGAAGATCAGTTCAGCACAATAGAGAAGAAAGCCAAGATTGAAAGGTCCACCGCCTTAGCGCTTCTGGGACACAAAGTAGTATGTGCCACCACATCTTACGTGCTGCAGAAACTACCTTTGTAGCCACAGTAGCAAAATTAAAATGCATCTCCCATGTGGTTTCATTTCATTTTCCTTTGTCAGGGCTTTGTTTTTGTTTCTGCTCAGCCCTGAAATGATGCCAGCTACTGTGTTTGCTTGCTCTTATAACACTGCTTGAATATTTCCATGCTTCACTGAAGTGCTGTATGCTCCCTGGAGGTTCACTAATACTGTGATACTGCATAATTAAAAAAGTAATAGCTTTAGCCCTTTACCATCTTCTGGTGGGGGAAGTTAAGAATGTGTGTCTCTGGCTTTTAGCACTCTTTAAAGGTGATATGGTATATGCATTCCATGTAGATAAACAATGATTTTACAGAAAGATGGCATATTTTTGCATCTGTTCTGTAAAACAAAGGACATAACAATAGAACATAACCACAATTACTAAAGCCAGTCTTTTGCAATATTACTGTCTCAGAATTCCTTTTCAAGCTAACTTGTAATCAAACAGGATGACTACTGAGTCCTGCATCTTTGACTCACGGGTTGATGTCTGATCCTGAGTGAGAAAGAACATCCATTAGCTCCCAGTGATTTCAGGATCACCCTGCTGAAGTTATGCAGCCAAATCTTGTGGCTTAAATCAATACCAGTCTATTGACTTGAGCAGCTGAGGGTTTGGCCATTGTCAATAAAAGATGCATCTAACATTCCCCACCCCCTGGCCAGTTCTCTTGGCCCTAACATGCAGGAAAAGAACAGCTTTCCCAATAGGAGTGATATTGATAGGGAGAACAGTCACAGCTGTGCTTCTCTGCCATACAGAAACCTGGGCAATATGTAGAAGGTCATTAAAGAGGATCCTTATTCAGTTCTGAGATACTGAACAAGTTAGCCTCTTAACCACATCATGTGCTGGGTGTAACCTGTGGGAATGCTGTCACTCTTACAGAATTCTTATCATCTAAAGGTCATTTTTAACCAGTTGCCACCTTTCCAAGAAAGTGTTTTATTGCTCACTGTTCCATATCATCTGCTTTTAGCACATATATTGTGGCAGTTAGTGGTAAGTAGAACTTGAGGAATTCTGGGCCAGATCCTCAAGCCGTTGGAAAGATTTGAGACCTTTTTTACAAGTCCGGTGTAAATAGTTCGGATGATGGATGATGCACCCTGAAGCTTTGTGGTGGTTCTCACCAACTGAAGGTGTAGGCCAATTTAGCCCCTTCTAACGAGTTGATATTTTTATGATCCCAGTGATAAAAGTTAGACTTACCATGTGAACAGGACAAAAAATCTAGAGGGTCAATCAACTATTATTTCAGAAGAGCTGTTTTGTTTATATGTTAATAGACTTTGAGCTCTTGTTGTCTACCTGCAAAAAAAAATTAAAAAAAATTAAAATAATCGGATATGGGGTTTGTTTGTTTTCCTCAGAAAATGATGGGTCTTTATGGCTCATCATTACTCAAAGTAAATTTGTTGCAAGACCTCTCATAGGTCTTTTTGAAAATTGTATATCTGGAGTGGAGGTGCATTGTCTCAGGGGATTGGGGTTTCAGCTTCTGTCTGCCCAGGAAGGCAGTTGGAGACTGCATTGAGGGCTACCATATCAAAAGAAAACAACAAAAACCCACAAAACCACCTCATTTTCCCACAAACCCCAGAAGAAATTCTGCATATCACCGCAATTGCTTCTGAAGTGCTGTCAATGTTAATAGTGATGAACACTGCTTTTTTCTCCCGTGTCTTTCTTTTGCCTCTGTATGTCTTTGCCTTTCCCATCTGCTCTTTAACTCATTAGAGGTGCCCCAACTCACTGACCTAAGCTTTGTTGACATAACTGACTCAAGCATCGGCCTGAGGTGGACCCCGTTAAATGCCTCCACCATTATTGGTTACCGCATCACAGTAGTTGCGGCAGGAGAAAGTGTCCCTATTTTTGAAGATTTTGTGGACTCCACAGTAGGATACTACACAGTCACAGGCTTGGAGCCGGGCATTGATTATGACATCAGTGTAATCACGCTCATTAATGGCGGAGAGAGCGCCCCTACCACTCTGACACAGCAAACGGGTGAATTTTGAAAACTTCTGTGTTTTGTGACATGGACGGTGTTTCATGCTGTCACTGGCTGTCGGGATGATGGGGCTTTGTCCAAAGAGAAATCGAGCCGCTCACTGTGGGGAAGCCAGATGGACCCAACTTGTTCCTTTTTCCAAATGTCCGGTGGGGATGGATATACACTGCTCGATTTTTCTAATTTGAGGCTTTTTAATACTGTGCATGTCTGCAGACTTGCCAGGTTCATTCCCCCTCTGCTATTCAGATTTCTGGGGTCCAGTTGGAATCAAGAGCCTGAAACATCAACTCTGTATTCCCCGGACTTTTAAACTGTGGTTCCCCAAAATAAGACTGCCGAAGGGGCAGAGCAGTTCAGCGCACATCCTCCAGGCTTGATAACTATGGAGCTTCCAGCAGTCGCTCTTTTGGTGGTGGCCCCACTCTTTCCACAATGCCCCAAAGGGTGCAGATGAAACGCCACTCCCTGAGTACCTGCTACTGACAGCCATGCCACACCGTCAAGGGTCTCTATAGTGCATGAGCAGAAAGCGAGCTGAAACCTGGTTCTTGCATGTAATCCTATTGTGTTTGAAAATCCTGAGGCTATAAATCCTTCAACACGATTAGAAGTAGAGTTATAGGAAATTAGTGATATACCCTCTCCTCTCCTGTGTGTGCATGTATGAATTCTAGATGAGATTACTCTTCCATCTGTAAGCTGCTGTATGGCAACTTTAAACCTCTCTTGGCTCCCCATCTATAATACGAAATCCAGTTGCAAGAAGCATGTTACTGAAACTTGCTACCTTATTTTCAAATTAGCCCCATAGGGTATGTTTCAATTATCTGGAATTGCCAAGAGGTTAAAGGAGCCTGACAGTAGTACAGGCATATTTTTCTCTTAACTGTAGTAGAACCCAAGGTAGTTTAGAAGTCTGTTTGCATGGGTCTGACACAGTAGTCTGTTATGCATGAGATACTTTCAACAGTGATTCCGTGAACATACCTCTTGATCAACTTTTATGAGTCAGAGAACTAAGATATATTTGTTCTTTGCTGTGTAGCTGTGCCTCCACCCACTGATCTCCGCTTCACTAATGTGGGGCCTGATACTATGAGAGTGACTTGGACTGCACCAACTTCCATCGTGCTGAGCAGTTTCTTGGTACGCTACTCGCCTGTGAAGAAGGAGGAAGACGTTGCAGAGCTGACGATTTCACCCTCAGACAACATGGTGATCTTAACAAGTAAGTGACCTAAGTCAAACAAATATAAGAAGCCCCTTACATATAGGACATAAGGTAAGGCAAAAGAAAAATTACTTAGTGCAAGTGTAACTTACAGCCAAGTTCTCAGCTGATCTAAGCTGATGTCAAAGTAGCTTTATACAAACTCACACTAAATGGGGTTTGGTAACTTGTTTTACCCAAGTTAAAGGCAAACCACAGTAAAGTTTTTTTTTTCCCATCAATCCAAGGACAATGATGAATCAGACTATGGGGCAACTGCGTTGATTTGCAGCCTAGTTAGCTATTAAGAGTAAATACATATTACTCACCTGATTTGCCAAAAATGACAAGAACTTGCAGTGCAGAGATTCAGGGGAGAGGATCAAAATGTGGAAAAGGTCGTTGCTCCTTTGGCTTTGTATGCTTGGGACCAGAAAATAAATACCACTTGGAATGTTACAGGACATGGCAACAAAAAACATAGACATTTTCAAAAAGCTGACAATTTTTGCTAGTGCAAAAGCTGTGTTATATTTGAAGATTTTTCTCCATGCTAGAATCAGGTTGGTTGAGTGAGAGACAATACCCACTTTGAGAGTAAGAGAGTAGATCTGGAGCTTGTCTGAGTTAGAGTACTAATGAAGCGATGATACAGGATGCCACACGCCTTTAGGGTAAAACCATTGCAAGCAACCATAATGCTACAAAAAGAACTGACTGAAATTTTTTGATTGTCCTGGAGGCTCAGATCTTCCATCAAGTAAAACCTGATTTCCTCGCTTAAGAGGGGAAACACAGTTTAAATTGTGTAGCTTGAGTGACTAGTTCTAGATATCAGTAAAGAAATAGGTCTAAACTCTTGTACTTAAACTTCACAGATCTGCTCCCTGGTACTGAATATCTGGTGAAAGTCTACAGTGTTTCTGAGCAACACGAGAGTGCACCTTTGTCTGGGATCCAGAAGACAGGTACTTAGACACAGCCTGAGACGTGTGATTAATGCTCTCTATTAAGCATTCATTAATGGGACTTTGTTGCTCTTTCTTGTGTATTGTCACCTCATTGATGGCTCATCAGCTAGGTATCAAAGAGAAATGCAGATGCACCTCTGGGGAAAGGCTGGGAAACCTCACATATCATTATGCCTGACAGCCAGAACATCTGTTGGTTTTAAGTAGAGCATTGCAGACCCCAGGAGGGAATGTACCAACAGTGTCTGCCTGAGAACAAGCCTAGGCAGAGCCCATCATATCTATCACTGAGTCTTTGTTTCGTAGCTGTGTAATGTTTGCTGGTCACGTGTGTTGTTTTATGCTGTGTTGTCTGTGTGTGACAAACACTCTTTTCCTGCAGTTGTGTTTCAGTGCTTGTTTATCTTGCTTTGATCCTGAATACACATATATGTTTAGTTCCGTGGCTGAATAGCATTTGGCTTAGGATCTGGCAGTGTCATGGTACTGAACTTAATGGAACATGACCAGTAGTTCAGATGAGCTCAGTCTGCTGTCTCTTTGAAATACCCAGGTCTTGATTCCCCCACTGGCCTCGACTTCTCGGATATAACTGCTAACTCTTTCACTGTCCACTGGATTGCTCCTCGTGCCACCATTACGGGCTACAAAATCCGGCATCACCCAGAGCAAGGTGCTGGCAGGCCCAAGGAGGACCGCGTGCCACCCTCACGGAACTCCATCACCCTTACTAACCTGCTTCCAGGGACTGAGTATGTGGTCAGCATCATCGCCATCAATGGCAGGGAGGAGAGTGTGCCTTTGGTAGGCCAACAAACGACAGGTAAGCCTTGAGAGAGAGCGGGCTAAAAGTTACCTTGACAGTTCTGGGTGTCCTGTGGCAAAGTAGTTGTTAAACCAGATACTCCCTGCCAGCTGGTGAAACTGCTCATGAGGAAGGTGCCTGTGATACTGAGGTAGGGCCTGCTTTAGAAAAAGGCGGGAAGAGTCACACTACTTTCAGATCAAGTCAAATGTCTTTAAGGCCAGCAGAACTTTTTTCATTGACTCTAGTCAAATGCCTGATGATTTTTAACCAGATACATCACTTGCAGAGGCCTGTGTGCTGGGCTAGAACTAAAGCAGATAAGTAGCAGAGGAACGCTGTATGACAGGTGGAATATATAGCTGATATACGTTAACTGTGCTTAAAATGCCTCTCCGTTTTTCTAGTGTCTGATGTTCCAAGGGACCTGGAAGTCACCCCCACCAGCCCAACCAGCCTTGTGATTTCCTGGGATGCTCCTGCAGTGACAGTCAGATACTACCGGATCACTTACGGTGAAACAGGTGAGAGCAGGCTGCTATGGCCAGTCACAGACCAAAAGCTCTATTTCTGAGGCCATTAGAAAACTGCAGAAAATAGTAAAGTCAAGTTTGACTGCAGTATGCAAACTCTTGTATCTCTGAGATTCTTACAGTATCTTTAAAGATTGTCAAATATAGGTCCTTTTTTTTTAAAAAAAAAAAAAAAAAGGAGAGCAAATAATGATTTGTCGACCACAAAGAAAGAATATCTGGAGCACTTACATGTTTCATTCTTTTACTTGGGTTGGTCTGAAAAAAACTTTGATCCAAGATCCTCTGAAGTCACCAGGGTCCTCTCTTCAGCTTGGTGCATGTAGGATTGTTTTGGTTTTTGTAATGATTTAAAATGTATAATTTAGCAATTCATTACATTTCTTTTTCCACTCTATCCTCCTTAGGGGGAAGCAGCCCTGTGCAGGAGTTTACAGTGCCTGGCACCATGTCCACTGCTACCATCACTGGCCTCAAACCGGGTGTAGACTATACTATCACTGTGTATGCTGTAACTGGCCGTGGAGACAGCCCTGCCAGTAGCAAGCCTGTCACTGTCACCTACAAAACAGGTGAGACCTGTTTAAACAAAATAAAAGAAACCTACAAAAAAATCCTACAACTTTGTGTGGGCTTATCCCTGTACATTTGTATCACTGATCCCTGGTTTCTTTTAGAAGCCATGGGCTGTATTGTAAGCCTGTCACTTTCAGTGGAGCTTCATATCCTAGTGGCCCAGCCTGATAATGACATGACACAGAAGGGGATCGTGGACTTGGCCTTTTGGAGGAGGGAGACTTTGTGGAGTACAGATGGGGATACAAGCAATATTTGATTGGTTATTGCAGAGTGGAAATGTTGTTGGGCTCTCATATCATGGGGTCACTGTTGGCTTAACTCTGGCGCTTCTGGTGCACTCTCATAATATGTGATCCTGATGAGACCTGACTTTCTAGCTCCAGGACTATTGTCTCACTGCTGATCTGCATATAACTTTATCCTGCTGTAGCTGCAGATAAAGGCATTTAGTAGCCTTTTAAAACAACAAAATCCTCAGCTAACATTCATAGGAGGTCAGTCGCACACGCATCATGGTTAAGGCTTTTTTACTCTGGGCTAGCGTAAGGGACAAACGAATAGCACCATGTTTTCAGTTTTGAGCACAGCCCGGAAAAGGAAGAGCAGGATAAAATTCAGCTAGGAGGTAATAGTGGAGGATGGGTCTTCTGTAGCAACATACTCAGATAAAACTGTTTTCGTTGCCCAGAAATAGATACTCCATCCCAGATGCAAGTTACCGATGTCCAGGACAACAGTATCAGCATCAGATGGCTCCCTTCAACATCCCCAGTCACAGGGTATCGAGTGACAGCTGTGCCCAAGAAAGGACATGGGCCTACGAAAACTAAAAATGTCCCTGCAGGTAAGAGGACATGACATCCTTCACCAGATCTGTAAAGAATGCAAGACGTGACCACTAGCATCAACACTATCAGGCATTAGGCATGTGCTCAAAGCCAAACTTTTTCCTGCTTTTACCTTTTTTTGCCATCCTGCTGACTTCAATTGGGTCTCATCCAGGAGAAGCTAGGGCAAATTTTTGCCCCGAAAGTTTCACGTGTCTTTGACAGCACTGTGCTGCAAAAGTTTGTTCTTGGCAACCTCATTGTCTCTGAAAGGCACCTGAATTTCAAAGAAATGCCATTGGATTTTCTAGCATCCAGGAAAACTTCCTCTGAAATCATTACGAAGGTCACATAGTGTGACCCTTGGTCGTAGCATGGATTTGGCCCCGTATGCTACAGGCTTGACCTTGTTAACATAGTGTGTAGCAAGTCAGCTCTTGGGAACACAGTGGGTTTTGTGGGATCTGCAGAGATTAGGGCTCAGGGATGCTTGTGATGCGGTTGGGTTAACGGTCAATCCTATCCCAGAAAATGGTGAAAGCTGCTCTGTTCTTGCTTTACTTTTTATACTGTGCTAACCTGCCTATTTAGCTGTGGGGCCTTTGAGCAGATAGATACAAATAGCAGACACCTTGTCCTGCACTACCGGAAAGATGTAGTGCAAGCTAAAGGTGAACCTGATGTGTCAATCCTACCTCATTTTGATGATATATTGCTAATGCAAACCCTTCATTCTTTTTTTAAAAGAGGCCAATGCTCTGCAGCTCTCTGCGTCTGCAGATGAACTAATGATGTTCTTTCCTGCCAGATCAAACACAAGTCACTATTGAAGGTCTGCAGCCCACAGTTGAGTACATGGTCAGTGTCTACGCTCAGAATCAGAATGGAGAGAGCCTTCCCTTGGTTGAGACAGCTGTTACCAGTATGTATTTCACTTCACAGTAACCCAACAAACGTTATCTGTTGACCTCTGAATCTACCATGCAGTATCACCTTCACACTGAAAGCAAGTGGCAGGTGCCTAGTCTTCAGGAAAGTGCAAGGTGATAAACACCCTGTCATAAGTACTTTGCATCTAAATTGCAGATACAAAAATGCGGTCCCTCTCCCTCAAACACTGGCAAAATGCAATTCCCCACCCCAGCAAAATGCTGTGCTTCTGATTTTCTTTCACTAAAGCTGCAAAAATCTTTTTGGGTTGTGTTTGCCTTCAGCCAATCAGTGGAAAAAGAGTACAAAGATCTCCTTTCTGGAGCTGGGTGGCAAAGGTGGTTACTGTTAAGGGGGTGGACTTGGCTTGGGAGCACTTGCTTTGCACAGGGGAGTAACGGAGGCAACATGAGTTATCAAGAATTTAGGATGAAACACTGCAAAGGAAAGGAGAGCTTAGCCTTCAAATTGCAATATCTGCCCATACAGAACAGCAGTACTGCTCTGGGCGCACAGAGGAGGCAAGAGGGAACATGTAACTCAGAGGGATCTCTCTGATGTAAAGTGCCTTTTTCAGGGATACCTCTCCGGGAGGGATTTGGATGCAAGTTATTCCCTTTCTCAGGCTTGTATTCAAAAGCACAGCTCAGCCCCAGATACTTACACCATTGTCCTACAGACAACAGGAGCTTCTCTGAAACTTTGCAGAGATGGGAAATGAGTCCGCATCAATTTCAAGCCAACAAATTCCTGAGAAAAATCACCTTTGCCAACCAGAAAATGTAGAAAATTCAGGGCTAACATAACATGGCAAATAAAAAGTTGTAATCTTATAGAAAACCATAATTTAGATCCAATATAAAAATGGTATGCCAGATCCTCCCATTTTGTGTAACAAATGGGTATAGCTCTGTGATAGCCACACTAGACTTCTGTGGAGCAAGGCTCACTTACTTTGCTGTCTAGCCCTGAGCTCCCACCTTGCTAGGAAAATCCAATTAATTGGTCTAATTAGGAAGTGCACGTATTGCCCAGTTACACCTGTGGTCATTCCCTGTGCACTCAGTTCAAAGCTGAAAAGTTTGTTTCTTTCTACCTGATTTTAAAATATAATATTCTGAGTAATTTGCTTTCCTGATAAGTGTGTGTTAATTGGATATTAATTTATGAAAGAAAATAATGGGACTGATTCTCCTCGGACTGGCACATTGCACAGCAGCTTACACTAGTGAAAAGCAAATGCAACACAAATCCAATCTTACTGGGTCAGGTGGGTTGTCTGACTGACTGCCTTTAGCGCTGGGAACCAGTTACTAGCTCTGATGGTTGAAATGGGCCTTAAAATTCCCGTTTATTTTTTTTTTATCTCTTGACCACTTTAAGGTAGCTTAATGCTGCTAGAGTTGCGTAAAAGGGGTTTCAGTGCCAAGGGGGCTGAAATACAGGTAAGGATTGCTGTCCTGGCTGCTTTGAAGGTGGTAATATAGGTCCTTTTGGTTTCAACAAGGCCAAGATTGCCTTCCTGCTGTCTGGCACCTGTGAACTCTCAGCCTTACTCTGCACGTGTGTAAGCATGTGTGCAAGGTGCAGCACAGAGGAGAATCAAGTACCCGCTCTCCCGCGCAAAACCGAAAACTGCTTTGCATGTAATAAAATGCTTTTTATTTTCCTCACCCACAACCTGCTTTTTATCACATAACCTCTTACCGTTAATTTGCCTAACAGACATTGACCGCCCTAAAGGACTAACATTCACTGAGGTGGATGTTGATTCCATCAAAATCGCTTGGGAAAGCCCGCAGGGGCAAGTCACCAGGTACAGGGTGACCTACTCAAGCCCTGAGGATGGAATCCATGAGCTATTGCCGGCCCCAGGTGGCGAAGAAGACACTGCTGAGCTGCATGGCCTCAGGCCAGGTTCTGAGTACACTATCAATATCGTTGCCATATACGATGACATGGAGAGCCTGCCCCTCACTGGGACCCAGTCCACAGGTACACCTTTAACTACACCACCCAGCAGGCCATGGCAGCAGTGGCTTCTGCCCTGTTGGGTAAAGTGTGCTTCCATGTGCAAATAGTGCTCTGTGCCGGGGAAGTCCCAGGGGCAGCCAATGGGATGTGATTACTCTTGAGAGATGGCTTAGTCGGTGCTGGAGAGCTGGCTGCTAGCGGAGTCAGCTGACGTACACATCAGGGAAAGCAGGAAAGATCAGCATACTGATCAAGTGGATCAGTATGGACCTAGTTGTGGAGCCTAATTCATAGCGGATCACCCTCTCACAACACTCTTGTCGTTAGGATATGGGGCACCTGCAAGCAGAGGCAGCTACCAACAACAGAGAGATTAGGGCAGCTTTCATTCCCCAGGGACCTTGCTGTGGGATGGAGCTAAAGATCAGGATGAAGAGCTGGGATATTACTTAACCCTCAGGTCTCACAGAGCCTCTAGATCCTTCACTGGCGCTGCCCTAAGGACTACAGCCCATGTGCATTCCCACACTCTGTGCTCACATCACCTCCGCAAGAAGAGGACACACTCCATGCAAGAGAGACCCCAGTCTGATCCAACTCTATGTAGAATACATTTAAAATTCCTTTGTGAAAAAGAAAAGGAAGCTACTTGCTTGAGATAAAAAATAGTCCCAGCAATATGGAATCCATTGTAAAGCTGCCAGCGTTACCAGACATGTCTATTGCAACAGCAGCACCTTTGTAATTAAGGTCTACTGTTCATTTGTGGATGAAGAGTTGGCACTGTAATTCCAGGGCCGCAATGAAGGCAGTGGTTCCTAGTGTGCAAGTCACTGTACTAAACTGAAGCAAAGTGCTGTAATGATTGAAACAGCTGGCTGACTACCTGCCAGAAATGCAAATACAGTAATTTTTAAAACCCACTCTCTGTGGGTTTACTTTTTGTGGGCTGTTCAAAAGCGTCTTTGAAGTCATTCAAGACTTTCCATTGACTCTCATGGGCTTTAGCTTGAGCTCCAAGCAAAGCACCAAGGGAGATTGCATTTCCACTCTGTAAAATTAGAAAACTTCACAGTAATGTGTTAATAGTGGGGGCTATGGTAAGGTATATTGTCCCCTGTTTACAGCCCAAGGATTACCAGCAGTAAGGCAAGAAAATGTTTCAATGGATGCTCCTTTTTTATGCAAACATTTGTTTTTTAAAGATATCAGGTGTGTTAGCTCATGAACGGACTCTGGCGTGATGAGCCTTATGGCCACCACAGCTCTGCTTTTCCATTGCCTTGCTCTCTGTGTAGTAATTTACACTTGTGTAAGTGGCTGTAAAATGCTTCCCCTCTGCATTTGCAGTATTTTATCTTTGCAGTTCCTGAGCCTGCTTCCTACTTACTTTCGTAAACCATCCATCGTATTTTAGAAATGAACAGAGATAGGCAAGTGAAGCAGGACTAAACTATTAGCTGTGTGATGAAAAGCAGAGACAGGCAGAAGAATTAAAACAGACTGGCCTACTACAGATTTAAGTACCTCCCAAAGCCTTCACCTTTTATCACAGCAAGTGTCACTGCTTGCCTAACTTCAGGGTTGAAGCATCAAGATCTCCTTATTTCTCCTGAAAAGTGTTACTGTAGATTTGAGAATTTCCTCCTGAATACCTTGTCTCCTTCCACGGTGCTTCATGCCTGTGTTTGCAGAAGGCACACCACTTTCCTGCCCGTGTATTTCAGGCCTAAGCCTGTCTTGTGTTCAGGAGGGAATATAGTTTTATCCAAGACTGTCTTCTTTAAACTAACCATGTGCCAATCTGGATTTTTGCAGCAATTCCACCTCCAACAAACCTTAAGTTTACTCAGGTAACTCCCACCAGTCTTACTGTCAACTGGAATGCACCAAACGTTCGCCTCACTGGCTACAGAGTCAGAGTTAACCCTAAAGAAAAGACTGGTCCTATGAAAGAAATCAACCTTTCTCCGGACAGTACATCCGCCGTCGTGTCTGGATTAATGGTAACTCTGTTCTTTGTGTAAAACAGACTGTTGTGGGAAGGAGATGTTAGGAAAACTTTAAGCAATTTCAAATTCCTGGGTCAGGATTTGGGTCAGCTGGGGGAGATCATTACAGCTCCTAAGGGACTGACTCTGAAGTCTGACTAGCCATCAACTGTAACTGCTCACTTACCATCGTCTTTAAAAGGCACGGAATTGGCCTGGCTGGATCTGCGTTCTTTCCGCTTCCTCATTTAGCACCGGGAGATCAGACGCTGGAATGAAATTTCAAATTATCAGGTTCACAATCAACAGTAACCCAGTAAAATGCTTGTACTCATCTCTCACAAAAGAGGTCAGATAAAGTGACCTAATGTAGAGGTTTTCAAGCTGTGATGCGGGAGCCCTGGCAGTCTGTCGCCTGTTTTTTAAGACATCTGCAAAATGTAAGTGAAAAACGCAAGTCTTTTGTGAGTAGGCTTAAATTTGCTATATAGCCATCTTCTCTGCTGGAAACATTTCAGGACTTCCTGAACTGGAAAAAGGCTGAAAATCACTGCTTTTATGGTTCCTGCTATCTTAAAAAGCTACTTATCTGTTTTTAAGGAGTTTTATGTATCATTTTCAAGAATAAGCCTTAAAAAACATGCTAATCTAAGTGAACTCCTGGTCTGATGTAGTCAAGGCTGAAAGACTGTGCTGTAACTTCCACCATTCTCTTTTCTTCACAGCAAGAGCCACTTATCATAGCAAATGGCATCCATTAGCCCTGGAAAAAACAGGATGTAAATTAGGTTTTTCTGAAGAATCAGCTTTGAATCACAGATTCCAAAATGAGGGGTGACAAATAAGTTTCTTCCAGGATTTCCTCTGCTCTTGGGTGTGCATGTGTGCACTACTAGTATCATAAACAGCACTGTTTATCAGGGTCCATGTCTACTTTTTTATTACAGCTGGAAATAATTAGAACTATCCCATCAGTCCTTCATTGATTTAAGGCTTAATACTTCAGTAACTGGTCACCAAGAAATGTGGCTCCACCAAACACTGAATGAGGGCTAAAGTATTTCCCACTGTGCCTGGTCCTTGTCATAACATGGTATATAACTTTGTCCATTCTAGGTAGCAACCAAGTATGAAGTGAGCGTGTACGCCCTGAAGGGCTCTCTGACCAGCCGACCAGCCCAGGGGGTGGTCACCACTCTTGAAAGTAAGTAGTGATCCTCCACAAATGACCAGCTAGTTCTGTGCTGGGTGTGGAGGCCAAGATTTTGCTGTGTCAAAAGTAGGGTTCTATACAAAGCTCCAGCAAAGGCCTTCCAAGCAGTTAGCTGGTAAGATTCAGCATCCCTACAGTACCGATAGGAAATCTTTTCCTTCTGTTGCAGATGTTAGTCCCCCTCGCAGGGCCCGTGTGACAGATACCACTGAGACAACCATCACCATTACCTGGAGAACCAAGACTGAGACCATCACTGGCTTTCAAATTGATGCTGTCCCAGCAAGTGGCCAGAACCCCATTCAAAGGACCATAAGCCCTGATGTTAGGACTTACACTATCACTGGTAAGTGAGGGGCTTCTGGATATGCAGGAGCTTCCAGGGTCATATCAGAATGTACACTGGGTTCTTGCTTAGTAGTTGAATTTCTTTGATGAGAAATACTGCAGGAACAAAAGGGTAAGGAAAAATATCTAAGTCATAAAGACCAGTCTCCAAGAAGATGTTGAAAGACATTCTAATGCCCCTTTTATATGGCTTCCTCAGATTAGCTAACGTTTATGTTTCAACTTCATTTTAGGTTTGCAACCTGGCAATGACTACAAGATCTACCTTTACACTCTGAACGAGAACGCACGCAGTTCCCCAGTAGTGATTGATGCCGCCACCGGTAATGACTGTCTGACTTTTCTCCTTGTGCTAACAAGTAGTAATCACATCTGGTCAGGCAAAACTTGTCTTTATCTGACCACATATAATATTTACTGTGACTTACAGCAATAGGTTTTACTCCTGAGTTTGAGAAGGGTGTCAGAAGATGCAGTTCAGGTGAAGAAAGATGCTTGCCTTTACTGCATTTGACTCGTTTCCTTTTGTTTTCACCCAGCTATTGATGCTCCTTCTAACTTGCGCTTCCTTACAACCACAAGCAACTCTCTCCTGGCTACCTGGCAGCCTCCACGAGCCAAGATCACAGGCTACATCATCAAATACGAGAAACCTGGCTCACCAGCCAAGGAGGTTCTGCCTCGCCCTCGGCCTGGCACTACTGAGGCTACTATTACTGGTACCTGTCTCTGTTTTGTTTGGGAGCTCTTCACCTGAAACACTTAAATGGGAAGAGAAAGGGGAAAGGCCAAATTATAAATTGTGTTGATGGTCAGCTAGGACAAAGTTTTGTTGCTTTACTGTGGCTTCAAATGACAGACAGTGGTTTTATAAGCACACCTGTCCTACAAGCAGAATACATTTCTCCAATCAGATCGACCACCAGATTGGAACAATCCACAGATGTTTGTTTCCACTGCCATTAAAACTGTCATTCATTCAAGGAAAAAAGGCCGTGACTCTGGCAGCCCCTCAGTCACACATCCTGAAGACTCATTGTGTTTTGTGTCTGCAGCGTCCATGATGATCCCAGGTGACATGGTCAGATTTCTAACTTGCTCTGAGGAGCAGGAGGTTGGACTCGTTGTAGTGTCCTGAAAACCTTAGACCCAAAATGCAGAGATCCATACTATAGACATACCCACTTCTCATCTGCCTTAGCTCCCTCACAAAATCATAGAAGAAAAGCAACTTTGAAGTTTAAGATTGTTTTATGTCTTTCCTTCCTCCCTAGGTTTGGAACCAGGAACTGAATACATCATCTACATCATTGCTGTGAAGAACAATCAGAAGAGTGAACCACTGGTTGGCAGAAAAAGGACAGGTAAAACAAAGATTGTTGTGTGCCAACAGGAGATGATGTCTTCCACTTGGGGAATACAATCTCAGGACTGAAATAATAATAATGTTATTTAAAATATGCTGTTCACACCGTTCAGCCACACCTTTGGGGTTTTTTTATAAGCTTTGTAAGGAAGGATGCAGGAGGTAAGATTATGAACTTACATGAATTACATTTAGCTGCATTTCAACACTAAGAAAAGAATAACATGCTTGGTGCTTGATTCTTGCCTGGGTACCTAATTAATAATTAAATTAGGGTTAACGCTCACATTTCTGTATAGCACACAATGACAACCCATGGCAGAATTCACTCATTTGCTGCCAATTGCATTTCTCTTAATTTACACCCTCCACAGTATGAGATTGAGATACCTGTAGCAAGCAAAATAGCAGCTGTATATCCTGATGTGACCAAGGAGCTAGTTTCTTACTGCACGCCAGTGATTTCTTTTTTTAAACTGATAACCTGTGAATATCTCTTGCAATCACTACTTCTTCTCAATTTGAGAAGTGTTGGCGTCTTTGGGTTGTCGTGCTGAAAACTGTTGCTTGGCTGCATGAAAATTTCATACCAACACACTTCTTATGCCTATGTATGAAAGATACACCCGTATAGTTATATAAATATATAAAAGATAGAAAATACCTTCACAATCACAGTGAGGTCATAAAAAGCGTGTTGTATCTTATGATGATTGCTAATCTTTGATGCTTGGTGTACAGCATCCACTCTAGCTGTTTATTATACCGTTGTTAATTTGCCATGCTTTGCTTTATGGCTTCTAACTTTTCTTTGGCTAGATGAACTTCCCACGCTGATTACCAGACCGCACCCCAACCAACCTGACATTCTCGACGTACCTTCCATTGACGAGGGGACCCCTTACCTCACAAATAATAGGTATGACAATGGAAATGGTATCCAACTTCCAGGCACCTCTGGGCACCCACAGACAATAGGACACCAGGGTCAACAAGTCTTCTTTGAGGAGCATGGCTACAGACGGCCTGTACCCACTACAGCAACTCCCCTTAGGCCAGGATCAAGACGGCAACCGCCAAATGTAGATGAAGCGATTGAAATCCCTGGGTATCAAGTGCCTATCATAGTTGAACCTTCATACCCTCACTCCCGTGGGCCCAGGCGCAACGACACTACAGGTCAAGAAGCTCTTTCTCAGACAACCATCTCTTGGAGGCCGCTGCTGGAAAGCACTGAATACATCATCTCATGTCAGCCAGTCAGCCAGGATGAGGATACTCTGGAGGTAACTCAACTTTCTTAGTAACAGGAGCAGTGTTAGCCTCATCTGTGGCAGCAGATGTCTCTTGAGAGTCCAGTCCCTTTGCTGTGTCCAGTCCCATCTCATGGGGGCTAAGGGGGACAGTCAGAGATGGCTGAGATTTTAGCATGTAGCTTCGGGCAGGATATATGCCTCTCTTGTGTCCTTCATGGAGAAGGCTACAGGATAAAAATGCTAAAAGAGAAAGCCTTTGAAATGCTGTACATGTCAACATTTCACCAGGGAAGGGAGCAGTCAGGGACGTGATTGGGAGTTTCAAAGACTGAGGTGCTGCTTCTCCAAGCCAAAGATTCCCTTAGCCCTTCACCTTTGTCTTCCTTGGTTTCTTTTTCCCTGAAATGGTGGTAATAACATATCCCTCGTGAACCATAGTCCAGAGTAGTCAAGTTTAACTTGGTAATGTTTGAAGTCCTCAGAATGTCTGAGGGGAATGGGGTGGCTCCATCATAATATAGAGATGTCAGCCTAAATACCCTGTCTTTCCTATGAGTGGGGTGACACCTAAGAAGTAATCACTTTTCCCTTTCCGGTGACTTGGCATTGCCTCTTGTTGCAGTTCAGGGTTCCTGGCACTTCCTCCAGTGCTACAGTCACTGGTCTTACAAGAGGGGCTACCTACAACATCATAGTGGAAGCCGTGAAAGATCACCGGAGACAAAAGGTGCTGGAAGAGGTGGTCACAGTTGGCAATACTGGTAAGTAAAAGCTCTATGGAGGCTGGGTGAACCTTTGCTGTTCCTCCCTCATTTCCCTTACTCAAGACAACTTGCCTGGTGCCCAGGCTTGAGAATAGTTCAGAAAGGAAACCTCTCCTGACAAGGAGAGTTCATCACAGGACACTAGGAGAAGTGATTTTAAAGTCTGCTGATGTTGGATAACTAACTGCCATACTGGTGGTGTGACTAGAGCTGTTCTAATTCATTGTCTCATGATGAATGTGCTTTGAGGCTCCATACACCCCGGTAAGGGCAGTGCCTGAGAGACAGCAAGAGGTCTGGTATTCACTGCTCTCAAAGGAAGTTGGGGATCATGCTGGTGTTGCACATTGCTGCCCAGCAGTGAAGTTCTGCTGTTACAGAACACATCATGCTTATGGGAAGGAGCCAGCGGCCAGTTTAAATGCTCTGGCAGCAGAGCTGGATGCCTGCAGAGATGCTGGTTAAGCACAAACAGGCAGCTCATAGAAGCCATGTGACCAACCACAAGTACTTGTGGTCAGAGACACAACTTGCCACAGCTGGAAAGCCCAGAGCCCCTACACGCTCTTGTGGGACCTGGGGTTTGCTTTAATCAATGCAAGGGTCTGGTCTCTCCAGACAACTCTTTTCTCTCCTTCCATCTCCTCTCCACGTATTTTGAGGCCAAAAAGAAGAGGGCAGGATGGGAGAAGAGGAAATGAAGAGTTAAGGACTTACACTGTCTATCCAGTAGGCCTCTCCGTGCAGGCCCCTACTGCCCTCACCTCGCTGAGAAAAAAAGGCTGTTTCTCCCCTTCCAGCAGTTGCCTTTTATCTGAACAAAGAGCTTTAACTCTTGACCCTGATCATCACACACTGACCTGGTGGTTGTAAAACACCCGCTTTTATCATCAAGACACACACCTAAGGTGAAAATCTGCATAAAACAGTGTGGCTTTAAGGTCTGGTCTCCTTCCTTCCTCCTGCCGTAAGCTAAAGTCTGAAGTGCCCAGAAAAGGTGCACATGCAGCTACCAACCTCCTGCCATTTCCCAGCGTCGCCCAGCACGTTTCCCTTAGAAACAGGCTCAGTCAGGTTGTTGATCTCTAGCAGCAAATGCAAAAACTCACACTCGCTTGAAACTTGGCAAGCCAAAATGAAAATAGCTGTCGTGTCAGGTTTTATCATTCAACTGCTCTGACACATGCAAATGGAAAATAAATCACAGGGAGCCTGGACTGCTGACAGAACCATCAAGTATATGCCCATGGGGTAGCTCCATTACTGCCAGGATATCAGAAGAAGAAGAAAAAAAAACACGTATTCACTGAAAATCATCTTGTCTTTCAGTAGTTCCCAGTGCTGTGTGTGATGCTTGTTTCTTTTTTCTTTCGTTCCAGTGTCTGAAGGACTAAACCAGCCAGCTGACGACACCTGCTTTGATACTTTCACTGGCTCCTTCTATTCCATTGGCGAGGAATGGGAGCGGTTGTCTGAAACTGGCTTTAAGCTCTGGTGCCAGTGTTTAGGCTTTGGCAGTGGTCATTTCAGATGTGATTCTTCTAGTGAGTAGCTTCCTTTTGACCGTCCCTGTCTTTAAACTCCCTGAGCACTAACAGCATGTTTGACAGAACGAACCTGATCCAAACATGACGCAAATGATGCGGACTCGTAAGTTTTTAAACCAAATCAGTGTTTTGCATCATGAGAAGTGATGGAAAGCTGGTTAGTTCTGAGCTGTGCAGCTTATCTAGTTCAATATTGTATTGATACGTAATGACTTTTTCACCAAAGTTCAATGTTTGTTTTATTTTCCTCATCCTTGCCAGGTGCAAAAGAGAGATAGGCAAGATGCCTAAGTGACAGTATCTGAGTAGCCATTTCAAAAGACAGATTTGAGTATTAAATTAGAGTTGAATTTTCATCTCCCTAATTATATACATCGTTCCATTGGGACAGACAGCGCTTCTGTGGATTTCAGTGGGTATTACAGCACATACAGTCTGTTTTGCGTTGCAGACAACATTTGCAAAGCATCTTGAGGAACCAGTTTTCTGATTTTTGTCAGCTGCTTTTTGAAGCTTTGTCAAGCAGGCGACACCTCTGCTGGGGCACTAAGTCTTATTCTTTGCAGGACTGTGGTTTTCCTGGAAGAGCATCAAACTTCATGTAAGGGAACAGAATAAAAGCCTGTGATTGAGGGGTTAACACAACACGTGCCCAGCTAATTTAAATTGTGCTTTTAAATTGTGGAGTAAGCTAAGCAAAGAGAGCATTTCTGCAATTCACACAGACTCAGAGGAGTGACTTTAGGGAAGACAGTTGTCTTACAGGATTAATATTTATATTCCATCATTTGATACACATGGCCTACCCATTGGGTTTTGCAGTCTCTATGATACAGTTTTACTGGGCATTTGCTCACAAAAGAGCATTTGAGATATTTTTCTCTCCCTTCTCACTCCATGTCTATTAAATTCCTTTTCATTTATCTCCTTCTCCCCCTTCACACTCTTTGTCGCATCCTACTTACTCTTCCTAAGAGCCATTTCTTAGAACTGTAACAGTCCTCAGCAGTTAAAAGCTGCGGGAGCTGAACCCATTTCCAGCAGGAATCCATTTCCTTCTTGGACCTTATGTGAGGTGAAAAGTCTCTTGCCCCTCTGTTGGTTCCTGAGACAACACCAAGCTGTTCTTCTCCCCTTATGTCACTGCAGCATGGGGGATAACTCCTGCTTCTCTTGTTCCTCTGCCTTCTCCAGAGTGGTGTCACGATAACGGTGTAAACTACAAGATTGGAGAGAAGTGGGACCGGCAGGGAGAGAATGGCCAGATGATGAGCTGCACCTGCCTTGGAAATGGAAAAGGAGAATTCAAGTGTGAACCTCGTAAGTCTCCTTCCGATGCTAATTTAACTGAGCTCCCATTGAGCAAGTTCCAGCATCTCAGGGCTGTTCCTATTAAGGTCCTGCCATGGGGGCTGGGAGAGTATCAGTATGTCTGATTGAACCTGTTCTTAAGGGAGCTGAAGGCATAAAACTCACATTCCCAAGCTTAAAAAGAAGAAAACCCTTTTTTGTTAGCTAAGGTTGCAGCACACTCAGGGTCTCTCTGCCTTTGGCTGGAGCCACACAAGAGGGCCATGTCACTGCACTAAGTGCTGTAGATTACCCTAATGAGTAACAGGACTTTTCTGCAGGGCCTGTCCCCTGAAGATCCTCTAGTCTTCACACTATGAATTAAACTGTTTTTCTCCTGTCAGGCAAATACCTTCATGTTCTAGTTTAAAGTGTCTGGAGAACTAGAAAAATGACTGATGTTCCCCCTCCTGGTCAGTGAGCCTCTGGTCAAACGGGGAGAGCGTGCTGGCCAGGGGCTGCTGTTCTGATCACTAAGTGGCTCTGAGAATGCTTAAAGCCAAGCAAAGGCCATGGAACTGAGCTCTGCCTGTCCCTCTTCAGATGAGACCACATGCTACGACGATGGGAAAATGTACCAAGTCGGAGAGCAGTGGCAGAAGGAGTACTTTGGGGCCATCTGTTCCTGCACTTGTTATGGAGGACAGCAGGTAAGCAGGAGGGACTTGGCATGCTGAACGCGGGGAAATGAAGAGAGGAGGCTGTGTTGGAGTGCAGTCCTAAAACTGTTGGGTTTCAGGTCAGATGGTGTCTAATGCCTGACCAAAAGAGGGCCATAAAAGAGGAAAAGTAATTGGTGGGAGAGCTTAAGTACTTGCAAAGTCTTGGGAGCTGGGGCCTGCAACCCCAACACACCTCACTGGTGTTGATGAAGCTGTGCCCACATCTATGAATACTGATGGCTCCTTGGCCACCTGCGTCAGTGTGGTCTGACCAGCGCACGCCCATTCTGTGTCTCTAGGGCTGGCGCTGTGACAACTGCCGCAGACCCAGCGTGGAGGTGGCCCCCGAAGGCTCTGCTGGCCATACCTACACACAGTATACACAGAGATACCACCAGGCTACAAACACCGTGAGTACACTTCGCTTCTCTGCCCTCCCTTACCCTGAGTCTTGGTCTATGGCACAGATACCTGGGGTCTGTATAGGGCACAAGGTAGAAGGGCAGCACGTAGCTTTCCGCTTGGTCAGAAGTGCATGACAGCCACTGATCCAGCAAAGCAGCACTCTGCACAGCACAGAACGTAGGCTTGAGCTCACACTTCCACACACAGCATTCAGTGCCACACTCACGTCAGCGGGACCTCTCGTTTCCTAGCGCTGGGGTGCGCCCTGCATGCTCTGGCTGAGATGGTGGTGCATGGAGTGATTTCCTAGTCTTCACTTTGCTGCTGTAAACCAGCCGTGTGCTTTGTGCTGAGAAAGCCAAATGGCTGCACGGACCGGCAACAGTTCTCAGCCCAAACCACACCACAGAAGTGTCCGTCCTTACAGGACAGAGCGCTAACTGATTTCCTTCCCTCCTGACAGAACGTCAACTGCCCAATTGAGTGTTTCATGCCCCTAGATGTACAGGCAGACACACAACATCCACGGGGAAAGTAACATCCAGCAAGACTTCTTGCGGCAATGGCAACAGACAAACCAAAGTATAAAATACCTATCTATCTGCCACGATTACCATCCAAACTGGAGTGATGCTAGCAAAACTGCATCTTTTGAGAATGGCCCTCTGCTCTGGAGCCATTTTCCCAGCTTAAGCTCAACTCACAGCTTCTCCAAACGCCACTCTGGGAGTGTTTCAGACTTTTCTCATGATTGACAGTGATTTGTCTTGGTTTTGCTCAAAGTGTTGCATACCAGTCAGTATTTTCAAATTTAAAGAAAAAGGGGGGAGATGCCAAATGACAAATTGGTGGGGGCTCAAAACATTAAGGGTGAGGGAGGGTGTAGAAATTCAAGGTTCCCATGCTACACAAAGAACATTTGAGTACAACATTACTGAAGTTTAGCAATAGGAAAGTCCACCAAACACTTCTGCTTTCACGTAAGCGTGCAGCCAGCAATAAGATAGGAACAGCAAATCCAGTCACTGTGATATTTAAAATATGCACAGTCCTAATTCTTTCTCAATGATCCTAGTATTTTTCTAGCTGTATCTTTATATCTCATACTGTTATTTATCAGTTTTGTTCCCCTGACCTTCAAGTGTTTTTATATGGGAATAAAATGTATTGAAGACACTTAGTATGCAGTTGACAAAGAGGAATTTGGTGTAATTATGATCAGTGATTATTTTTATACTGTAAGTGCCAAAGCTTTACTACTGTGGAAAAGAAAAAAACAACTCTTTTAATAAAAAGATTTACAAACCAGACACGTAGTTTAAGTGATTCTCTTTGCTACCATGGAATCTAGGATGAAGATTATTATTCTGAGCTGGAGTAACATTGCCTTGCAACAAGATGGAACAAACATCTCAATGAAGCATGAAGTAAACCTCAAGAGAATATTTGTAGAGCACTTTGTTAAATAAAGACTTCCAGCTGCACCCCCTGCCCCAGTAGAGCGCAGAGACACTCTGAGTATGTATGCCATGCTTCAGGAGGCACAGGCTTGCTTTGTGGGAATAGGTGGAGGAGAGAAAAGGGGGAGGGACAGGAAAATATTCCCTGCTTTGGACATTAGCTGAGGTAAAGAGATGGTCCTCAGTCCAGCCAGACACTTAAATACGTAGAACACTTGTGTTGGAGTTGCCAAAATTAGTGAGGCCATCCATGCCCTTGAAGCTGGATGTGCTCAAAGATTAACTGTACCTGGACCCGGTGACTCCCCTACAGGTCCAGATGGGTGCTGGGTCTCTGAGACCCTGTTCCATACCTTACCCCTGGGGCAGACCACAGTTCACCGCTCTCTGCAATGAAGAATAGCTTGCCTGTGTCCATCTAAAGGCTTGACAGAGGCGCTGTCACACCCTTCTTTTTAACCCTCGGCTATTCCATCTCCATTTGCAATGTGGTAAATTCAAATGACTAGTACTGTAACGCTGCACCAACGTCATAGAAATCCTTCCATTACCTTTGCAGAAAGCCTCAAAACAGAGGTGGACAGACAGACAGCACCTGGGTCTATGCCTGCATGTTACACGCAAAAGCCACTTTCAAGTCCACTGTGTTCCTTCTGCCTTGTGGGGTGGGCAGGGAGGTAAATGACATTCTCCTCAAACCCTTTCTGAAACCTAAACCAGTCTTGATTACACTGAACAAAGTTGGCAATGAGTCCCTTTAGCTTGCGCTGCCACCGCTGCAAAAACCTGTACAGCACTTGCAAATACAGGACTTGAAAGGTTCTGCCACGATTCCTCAGGCCACATTCCTCTCTTGGCCACAAAAGCAACTGTATTGCTCAAGTCAATGGATTTCTCTGGATTGAATAAAGCATAGCCTGAAACTAGAATCTGGCTTCTTGACATGAGAAACACACATGGCCGTCGTTTTCACAGATTGCTATCTATAGAGCAACCAAAACATTTTCAAATAGAACTGTTCTCTGCTGCAATCATTTTACTATCCCACCAGTGATTGAGAGCCAAACGAGTACCTAAAATATGTGAGAACTAAAAATGGCGTAGACAGAGACAAGGAAGAATGTAAGACACAATTCACGGAAGAGACACAAAGAACTTTCCTGATAGAGTTCTGCTCATTAGTGCTTCCCAAGTGAGGGCTGTATATTGGCTTCCACTGATGGCAAAGATCCCTTCTCAGTCACTTTACCACTAAGTAATTCACTTCATGCAGGAATTGGCCAGCTAAACAGGGAGTCACAGTCCATGTAATGTCCTTACTCCAATGTCACATCACAACAATACCCCCTACTCCCTGCAGAAAGCATCATGGGCTGAAATTATTTACACAATGCATTTGCCTAAGCGTTCTGTAGAGGTTTGTCCACACCTTAAAGCACAAGGGTTTACATCGCTGACAATTTGTTAGACATTTACTAGTGTAATGCTGAGTATTTTGTTATTCAGCTACATCTTTTGTTTTCAGTTACATTTGAAAACCACTACCAGAGCGCAGCACGGAGGCAGTAGAAACCTTGCAAGATCCAAAGTATCACGCACGAGTCTTTCCTTTCAGAAACAATTGGCAACTAAAGGAACCAAGGTTTTTGAAGGTTCCCATGCTTCATTCAGGCTGTAGTGCATGAAGTGGCAAGAGAACAGCAGCTGGACCTTAAAACACAGGATTGATTTATATCCATGGTCCACTTGAGTGCTGAGATCAACTAATGTTGTCCAACCCGTTAACCTTCAAGGCAGGAGCAGCTGCCCCTGTGAGCAGGGAGCTTGCGGGCTCCTATCAAGGTGTTTGCAGCTACAACAAGCCCAGTGGCATTTAAGCCCTTGGCTGTTCTTTTCCAGAAGAGGAGGAGCATCTCCACATGGTTTGTCTTCAGCTAACACAGAGCTTCGGTTAGAGCACAGGAACAACCAGAATCAGGACTCTATTCCAGCAAGGAACACACTGGCTGAAGGAAATTAAAAAAAAAAAAAGAAAAGAAAAAACATCTGCTGCTCCTGCCAGCAAAGGCTGAGAATGATTCCTCTCTGCCCTCTGTTTATTTCCTCACTTCTGGGAGCTGTTCTCATTCTGCCAGCATGGGACCTGCCAGGGGCAAGGTGCCATATGGTGATGGTGCAAAACAGCCTGTCAGCAGCCCACTCTTCAAAAAGCACCAACCAAGGAGTGAAATATGTTCATCTGATTCATGTGAATAAGGACCAATGGTAGGGCCGCATGATGAAATGTGACCTTTCTCTCTTACAAACCTTCCTATAACCACAAGCCTAAGGAAAACAGAGTGGTCAATGTATATAGTTCTTGTATCTTGCAAAAGTCACCTGACAAACATCCTGGTGTATCAGTTTAAACCCCATAGTGTTGTGTAAGAGAAGCCTGTAAAACGCATGCGTAAAGTCTAGGGTCCTAAGGGCGAGCTGAGGAAGACTACTAACTTCATCCACCGACCACCAGATGGGAGTCAAGAAGACCCTAGGAGGTGAAGATGGCATGAGCTGAAGAAGATACGCCTGTTGCTGGAATTCATTTGCAAAGACCAGCCTTTTCACAGAAATAGTTATGAATATGTATTAGCGTAGGGGATATAAACCGAAAATAGGAACTGCACGGTGTGCGTCTTGGTAGAGCAGAGACTCCCAGTGCACCCAGCGCTGTTTGCTTGCCTCTATTCGCTTAATAAATTGTAAACTTTGATTGCAATCCTATTTGGCACTCAGTCTTCTATCACAAAAGGGAGAAGACCTATCCCCCCCCACCCCTGTGAGAAGAGACATGCCCTTTCCTCTGGGAAACAGATACTAAGCAGAGCTATGTGGTTTGCTTTTAATCATTGTAAATATCAAAGGGAGAAGTAATTCGTTCAACTAGCAGGAGCTCAGCAGACCTCAAAAGGAGCCCTTATGAATCAACAGAGCCCTTTCTTACCAAGAACCGCTCATGGGGCTTGCTGTGCTGGGGGAAGGCTCACAATTCTTAAGCCCAGTTGTCAGCAGGGAATTGCTGCCAGCAAGGACTGGATGACCCTTTTAGGCCATCTCTCAGCAGCTTAAAAAAAGCAGCAGCTCCTGACTTGACCTCACAGAGCAGCCGTTGGAGCCGTTGCTTCCAGACTTGCATACTCCTTCCAGAAGAATGCCCGTGGCTCCCTGCCCGAAACAGGAGCCAGTCAAGTGCCAGGCTTCATACATTGTCAATTTCCTTCAAGGGGAGGGCTTCAGGCTACTTGAAATTGCCACTGCAGCCCAGGTGACAAGCCACCCTGAAGGGCATTCCTACGTGGTCACCTCACACCTGGAACTAGACCAGAGTTTTTTCAGCTATTAGTCAGACACATGAGGCACAGTAGTCAAGGACACTTGTTTGGGACACTGGACACACAGGTGTCTTTCCCTAGCTCTGTACGACCCCTGTACAACCTTTAACCTTACCACAGGCACAGCAGGAGGCAAAAGCATCCCTCTGCAGACACTGTGAGACTTTGTGTACCTAGAAGATTGCAAGCTGCTCTACACAAGTAACACAGCTGAGAGGCCCGAGATAGGTATCACCTTAGTTAGGTATTTACTAGCATCTCATGCAGAGATCTCACCTGGAAGATCAGTACCTATTAACTTCCCTTAGCACATTAAACAGTGCCCCAAGGACAGCAAACAAAGGGTAGATAACAGGAATACATGAGAACAGGAGCTGCCAGATGCTTATTGCCAGCCTCTGTTTTAGCCAACATTTTAGAAGATGCAGGTAAAGAACAGGCCTAAGGGGTGTCTGAGAGACCCTCACAGCATGGTATGTACCAGCTACGGTCAAAACAGCATGACAGAAAAGACACATAAGGAATAGGACAGTGAAAGAAAGAGAGTCCAAACCTCAGCTTTTAAAGAATGAGCGAATAAAACCACAGAAGACTCCAAACACTGACAATCCATGGGAATCACTGGTATGGAGAGCAGTCCAATGGGCACAGCCAGCAGGCAAGCCTTTATGCAATGCACCATTTTTGTTTTGGACTAAAACTAGAATCCTCTATACCTTGTCCTGCCTAATCCAGCCACTTGGATACAATCCATGGTAGAGATCAGAAGACAAAAATTAATCCACTGTAGAGATCAGAAAAGATGGGAGACTGCTCCCTTTTCAGGCCAGAGCAAGGGTAGCGCTGGCCACATGGAACTCCTGGGGGCCTAAAACACGAGGAAGCAAGGGGAGCACATGTACATGGAGCAGTGGATGGAATGAACACATGAAGGTAAAACCAGCATGTAGATTACAATCTCCTGAAGAGCTCACACCCCCCAGGAAGCATCTTGGTTTTGCCCAGTGCCAACCAGTCTGGATGAAGTGGGCAGTCAGGCAAGAGAAAATACGCGCCTGTAGTCACGGCAAGTCAGCAGCAGAGCCAGGAACGCGACCTGAATTTCCCCTCTTCCAGGTCTGTCTCCCTGCTATTGCTTGAGCAAAGGGAACACATGGAGACTTTCTGCTCTGTACCAGCTGAGATCAGAGCCACGACAGAAGTGTTTATTGCAAAACTGTGGATCATTCCTTGCCAACACCAAACAGATTTTATAAAATGAAACAACAACAAAAAGAAATAATCCCTTTGAAATAGTCACAGTGATTGCCAGCAAAAACGTGTCTGTGCTGTTACTTTATTCATCTCGCTGTGCTCCAGATTTTCACTTTGTTTTTCTAATCAGAGTTCAAATCTGCTTAATGCAAACTGCGCACAATGGAGAGGGGAAGTGGCTGCAGGCAAGATGCTTCCCAGATGCCTGCCTGTGAACTCAGAACTGAACTCCCCGGTATGAGAGCAAGTGTGTCAAACTCGCAGGAATGAGTCTTTTACCTTGGAGAAAGCAATCTGACACCACCTCTCATTCCAAAGCACATGTCCAAGGCAGGATTCAGATCACCAAGACTGCCACAAAGGAACAGCCCCCCTCCCCACGCCCACCTTCTCACAGGGAAAGAGGATAATGGATTAGAAGCACCTGGAGAAAACTACCTGCTGACGCCAAAAACAAAAGCAGCCCAGTTCAGTTTACAACACAGATTTTTTATCATTTCATTAAGAAGTTGGGCACGAGCCAGGCTTTCATTCCATTCCATAGGCCTTCTAATGAATTAATAAAGTCTGAGCCATAAAATTAACCTCAAAAAGAAACCTTTTTCCTGAGGACACCGTATTTGGATGACACAAAGACTACGGATTCCACATAGCTAAGAACCGTATGTTTATTTGCAAAAAAAGCCTTATTTTCTACATTGGAGGCCAACTGCTTCCATCTCCAGTCTCTTAACACAGGGAAAGATCTTGTTTACAGCTCTTACAAACACTTGCTAAGCACAGACTGCAGGGGCCTCCTAATTAAGCTGGTGATATTCCAGTCACTGCTGCTGGTGAGACTGTGACCAAAGAGAGACCGCAGCAGCCCACGGCAAACTCAGTGATGAAACAGCCGGAGATTGGTGTGAATGAGAGTTATCCCCAGCTCATTGCAAGCTTCAATCACAACTTCGTCGGCAGCCGAGCCAGATGGGGCAGCGATGAACTGTACTCCACTCTGAACAAAGACAGAGATAAGTGGAGGGATTAGAGGATGGAAAACCAAAATCCCCCAGAAAAGGAGCTGGCAGCCCCAGTCCTTCATCCACATCCCACGACAGTAACTGTTGAACAAACAAAAGCTTCCATTGCCCAAAGCTGTTCACAAGGGAGTTCCTCATGTGAGCAGTCGGTTCTCTCCACAGCTCAGAAATAAGAGCAAAATGGTTCCTCTGGAGGCAATAGGCCTTGTCTTGATATTCTTGAATAGTTTAATAAACTTTAATCCTCTATTCACCCCAAATCAACAAGCTGAGCAATGGCTGGATAATTACTATTCGTGTGAGACCAATAACCACAAGAAGCATCCTTCCCAGGATGCGTTGCCCTAACCAGCACTTCACAGCACAGACATTCCTTGACAGTCCAACCCAAATTCAAATGAAAAGCCCAGGGTGCACAGACGGTTCCATGGAGTCACCCTGACATCCTGGGCCCACCATGACCTTACCCTTTTAGCTCTGTCAACATTATCCCTAAAAGGGAAGAATGCATCAGAGCTGAGGGAGACAGCAGTCATCTTGGCAATCCACTGCTTCTTCTCCGCTTCTGTTAATTGTGCAGGCACCTCCTCAAACATCGCCTGCCATTTCACCAGGTCTTCATCCTGCGAGAACAAAAAGAGCCAGCTCAGCCCCAAAGCACAGGGCTCCCAGCAACCCCCTCCCAGAAGCACATAAGGATGAGTGATAATGACATCCTTCTGACACCCAGCTCAGCTGGGCTTTCTGCTCCCACAGCCCTGCTGCTGGGAGACTCAACCCAGGGACTTTAAAATCCCAAGTGGTGGCGGGAACACATTAGTGCCATCAGCTCTTTTTGCATCCTTTTCACTCCTTTCCTTTCCCCTCCTCACCCCAGGGCTTAAGGGATTCCTTCACCTCCTCTTTAATTCTAAGCTACTCGGCTTGGCCTGCCTGCAGTATGCTGCTCTGCGTAAATGCCAGCACACACAAACAGCATCTGGTAGATGATTTAATGCATGACAAACAGCAGCTTGGTTTATGATTCACCTTCTGAAACAGCAACTGCTCCAGTTTTTACCCCCTTAAACAAGCAACCGCTCACAGAGATGATTCACAAGGTCCCCAGTCCAGCTCTTGGTTTGCGATACTTAAAAAGGACACGCTATTTTCTTGTCTCACTATTGCTTGTAACAGGGAGGTCAGAGGGATTCTGAGAAGCCAAAATGCCATGCAAGCAAACAGCACTGTGTCAGAAGGGAAGGACAGAGGAACAGCTGCCCTAACAGGGCACTGAGAGTTGTAGCTTTAACCCTTCCTTATTGCTGGGGGGAACCACTAGATGAAACCAAGCTGCACAGGAAAACACAGGGAAGGTTCCAGCACCTGGGGCGGTGGGTGCAGTATCAGAGGGGCAAACCAGGACACTTTGCCACTGGCCATGAAGAGACCTTGGGAGAGTCACCATCCTGGCCTGGGCCCTGGCCACATGAACGCTCAGCTCTTTGGGATCATCTGCTACTGACACCCAGGCACAAAGCTCATTCCAGGCTATTAAATACTACCTTTAAGATGAAATCTTGCAAATGCACCCACCACCTCTGGCTCTGACCCTTTGACAGCCAGCAAGGGGGCTTCTTACAGAGAGTATCTATAGACTTTTCAAGCCATTGTCAAAACACTCAAATCCTGGTATCTATGGCTTCCTGTTGGCTGGCTGCAGACCTGCAGGGCCACCGAGGGAACTCGGTGACTCAGGTGGAGTTAAAGGCGGCTGACATTCATTGTCCTAACAGGGATCACTACCTTGAAAAAGACTGACCAGTTCCAAAAGCGGTAACTGACCAAGCCCCCTCTTGCATGAAGCCTGGATAACTTTGAGAAGGTTTCCTCAGCATGGAGCCAGCACAGAAGCAGCTCAGTATAGGCATCAAGTGGAAATGCCAAGGGCCTCATTTTATGCCAGACCAACTCCGAAATGAACTATGGAAGGAGTTGGTTTTTCCAGGGCTGGAAGAAAAACTGAGGTGAAGGAGAAAAGGCGCAGGCATCAGGAAGCCTTGCTAGGTCCTAGTACACACAGCTGATATTCAAGCAGTAGTTCCAGCTTTGTTCGCAGAAGTTCGACTCTCCAGGGAACCTTCTCAGCCAGCACTTACCTCACCAATGGTCCCAGTGACATACTGATCAATGGCATTGGAGATCTCTGCTCTCTTCACACCTGCTTTGAACTTCATGGAGAGCACACGCGGGTGGTGCCGGAGCCACCAGTTGTTTGCCTTGTCACCAGCCAGACGCGTGCAGTGGATCCGCGACTGCTGGCCGGCTCCAATACCTATGACCTGAAGCATATAGATAACACAATCACGCCTTGCTGCACAGAGATCACAATCAGAGCTGCATTCCAGCCAAGCAATTAAGGAAAGACCTCCCACAAATCAGCTGCTCCTCACTGAAGCGGAGAAAGAGAGTAGGTAATTAGCAAGGAAAACTTTGAGAACTCCTCCATCTCTAATCCTGTAAATTGGTTACAGGGACAGCTCTCTGCACTGGTAACTTCCATGGCTCTGCTGAGCTGACAGTCACTCTGAGGCCACTACATTCTTTCATCCTTATAAATAACAGCTCCAGCTGTCAAACTGTTAACCTCAGGAGAGTGAAACAATTATGGCTTTTCTTTAAGGCAGAACAAAGTCCTCTTGGTTGTAGAGACAAACGTGGCTGCTACGAGGCGGTAGGCCGCCTCCCTGCTCTTGGCACTTCAGTTAGAGGATGAAAGTCCAAGCCCGCATCATCCAAACACCACCATCTTTCCTGGTGGGCCAGGCACACACAGCTTATACGGATCAACTGTGATGTGTGGTGGATTACTGGGCAGTTTGTCTGCCAAGGCTGACAAGTTAATACACTGCTCAGTCAAAGAAGGCTGGTCAGTAGGGTCGCTACAGCAAAGGGACTGTCAAAGCTCTGGAGCTACCAACCCATTTTCTACTCTGCCACCTGCCAGAGAGTCCAGGATTTTTAAAACAGTTGCTGCTAACCTTAATAGCACTTGTGCTTGATATCAAACAGACCTGGTGCTTCTGGAGGCAAAATCCAAAAGGCCATTTTACTTCCCCTCAAGGAAGCTGCTATGAAAATTGGTATTTTCTCAGTTTCCATTTGCTTTTATCAGACCACTTTCCTTGCGAGTTCTCATCAGATACCTTCAAACCTCTGTCAGTTTTTTCAGGTACCCTACAGATGTAGAGACTCTTTGGAGTCTGGTGGTCAGGTAACTCTGCAAGCCCTTTGTCACAGCTGAATGCACAGTGCAAACAAGCTCTTGCATCCCATCTGGGCCGGTGCAAGCAGTGCCAACTTTGTCTCCAGAGACAAAGGCAAGTCTTATGTGCTGACACCACTGGAAATTAAATGTGGCTGGGGACATCTTGGCTACTGGATGCTGGCAGAACAAGCCCCGCTTCATTCTCTTCTGCAGATAGGGTCTACCTGCAGTTACAACTGGTAAATGCAAGGGACTGAGCTGAGGTCTCTTGGGCTTCAGACTGTCTGCTGTCCCTCAGCTCTGTCTCTACCAAGGCTCAAAGGCCAGACCCAGCCACTGCAGCTGTCAAACTCGGGCTGCTAACTTTTCTCCATGGCTTTCAGAGCTGTGGGCCCTGCTTTCCAGAGATCGCTTCGGCCATTTCAAACCAGAGATCTGATGGAAAACAAGTCTCTCTCCTGTAATTTCCTCCTCCTATGAAGCCACAGCTGAACTGTTCACCAGACTGTACACATGGGAGACTGCTCCAGGGACAGCGTGTTGAGGCTGGCGGTTCTGGCCAATGCCTCAGAGTTTCCAGCTCAGACCGAAACAGATGGTAAAGCCATAAGCCAAAGGCTGCCCTCAAACGAATGAATCATTTGTCTTCTCATTCATCAAGACACAGTGACTTCACCTCTTACCAGCACCATGAAACATGCTGCTGGATACCATTCCCCCAAGGAGCAAATGAAAGACCCAGGCTGCGATCTAATGGGATCTGTGCAGCTACAACTGAAGTCATCAGTGCTTAATAAAACCACAAGGATGAAAGTATTATCATAAATACTAAATAGATGCAAAGTTTCTCATGGTTTAGTGACACCTTCACCCCCGCAAACGCTCCAGATGTCCAGCCTCTGTTCTCACATCCACCTTGTTTAAACTTCAAACTTGCAAGGACCCTGCACTTCAAGGGAGATCAGTGCCAGCTGCCCATAGGTGTATTGTCTCTTCCAAGGAAGTTTATCCTCTCTTTTCCTCTCCTGGAAAAGGGAGAGGGCTTAAAATAGTCACTGTGCACCAGTTACTGTCACCCAGCCCTTAAGAGTGGGCCTAGCAGGCTAGGCTAAAGCAGAAGTTCTTCGCTGGGGATGCAGCTGGTAGAGATAACTGGACAGACTGCTGGTGGCAGGGGCCAAAAATACCATGAAACCATGGAGTGCAACGACCTCTCTGTCCTTTTCCAGCTAGAATGGTGCCTCATCTTCATCACATACTTGTGAGCTACGGCCTTGCACTCCTGTGATGGAACTGCCTCTTCTGCTGCAAGCAGGAAAGCAAAATCTGTTTTTGAAGAAAAATCCATTGATGGGGAAGATTTCTTCAGTCAAGCCTGGAATTTCTAGCTTACATTTGAGAAACCGGAAGGTTGAGCTTCTGCTAAATGCAAATAGACTTGTACTTGGAATATCTCTTCACACTGGCCTGTCTGAATGTACCTATTCTCCCTCTTTTTCACTTCCCGTTTCTCCTTCTGTTCCTTCTTCCTACACCTCATCTCTCCCTTCCTCAGATGGTGGCTTTCTCCCATGTGAAAATACAGCTGAAACCTCAAAATCCTCCACAAAGGAATCCTTCCCACTCTATTTTCTGCTTATTTATTTCTACACAAAAATTAATTACATTTCTTTCAGAGTTTAATCTCTTGGGAATCAAAAAGTGCTTAAGCAGAGCCTATAAAGTGTGAGGAGCGAAAGGAGACAGTTCATACAAGGTGAGTATTAAAAAAAAAATATAGCCTGGGTGAAAATTGATAACTACTTGACCAAAGCACTTTGACTTGCAGGAGAACTGAACATGCCCCACAGCTGGAACACTGTGCAGAAGCATAGAATGGGTGAGACAGATAATGCCCAAAGGATCCTCGCATAATGATCCAGATTGGCCTGGATTTACTCAGATTGACCCTGAATGAGTTAAAAGATAAACCCGAAATACTTTCGGAATTGTAAAAAATAAATCAAATAAAAGATTTCACAATTGGGAAGAAAAACAAACAATGAAGTTACTGACAAATGTCTGCACCATTGGTAGAAAACAATAACGTAAATTAACAGGTTTGTTTTATCCTACTGTGCGGAGATAAAGAGAGAATGATTTTAAATCACTAATTTAAAACATGACGCTATCATTAAAGAACGTGTAAATCAACATGTTACAGACTGGCTTTGCCATGCTAAAAGTCACATAAAACAAGTGAAATTGTTTATTGCAATTAGTGGCAGCTGGCTTCCTGCAAATGAAGTGACACTCAAGTCCGTAACTGCTTCCTCTCACTCCACACTTTCCTAGAACTCATTCACACAAGCACCAGCCCTTGCTGGAATGGCCAATCCACTCATAAACACAACAAAACCAAGCTGTCAAAAAGGTTCTGCATATCTGATATACAAGAATTTTGCTGTGGGGATCCTGTGAGACTGAAAAAAACCCTGGAAAACAAAAAGCAATGGAACTGAAAGGGAGCTGGACTTAGCTCAAATAATCAAAGCAAGTAACATCCTGGAAAAGCATTTTAAGCGTAACCATCTGGAAGTTACTTCCCACTCCTGGTTCCTGATTTGTGCTATTTTCTGGTTTGCACCCAAATATCCCTGTACAATTCTGATGTTCTGTCTTGGTACATGATGTGGGTTCTGCACAGCATCACCAAGAAGAATCTGAGCCAATTGCTATCTCGGTAAGACTGGTTTTCAGTGAACCTTATTTCCTTCCCCATCTGTACGTTAATAACAATGCCCTCAATACTTAACAGTCTCAGGAAGCTTTTGGAGATTTTAAAACCAAAAGGGAGCTCCTATCTGAGTTCCTCCATCACTCCCTACAGCACACCACACTGCTGTTTCAGCACTTGGACTGTAACGAGTCTCCCAAGGAAGATGTTAAGCTCTGTTTTGAAGAACCCAACACAGGTTCCTCACCTCCTTGAGTGACTGTAATGGTTGTTCACCTTTACTGTTAAAAAGGCCACTTGTTTTTTAGTGCGGCATACAGACCTCTCATCTTGGTCTTCCCTGTCACATGTACAGAAAACCAAGACAAAGCACATTTGTATTTTATTAAAATATATGCCTGCAAATATGCAAAACATCCCGGAGGCCCAGCTTTTCAATCCCTGCCTGCCTGTGTTGCTTTTCACTCCTCCCTCTTGCCTTCTCCCCTCCATATGGTACACGCATTACCACACACATTTCAGAAACTTCTGCAGCACCACGTTAAGTCCAGACTTGCAAAAGCTTTGAGGAAATCACTGCTGTAATAAGGGAAAAGGAGCAAAGATAGTGACACCTTTGTTCTGGGGCTAGGAGGACTAACACTCTTGAGTACAGAGAACTATTTTAAAGCAGGAAAAAAAAAAACCAACCCTAAAGCTGAATAAAAGAAAAAGGCCAGATCTCCAGAGACATGTTTTCAAGAACTTTACAGCATGTGACCCCAGAAGGTACCAAGAGACAGCACTGCAATGTTTTCAGGCTGTAACAACACTCTGCCAAATGCAGAGGAGTCCCAAGGCAAAAAGGACAGCATCACAGTTCATTCACAGCCTGTACCTGTAAGGGTACACTGTTCTGTCCATTTTGCTGATTTATGATGTACCAAAGCTCAAGATCAAAAACATGTGCTTTTTTCCTGTTATTTTTTTTTAAAATAATCCAGGCTTATGAAAAAGTTAGTATGGAGAACAGAGAACCAGCTATACAATGGCATTATGGGAATGAGTGGTTGGGCAAAAGTACTAATGTTAACACATTTACAGTGACTTTTGGGTAACTGAATTAAGCCAATACCTACTGATAACTTGGAAAGAAAGGATTATTTTTTTTTAATTCAAGATTCATATCTAAATTACACATTTGATAATGTCCCTGTGATTCCCAATCTAAGTTTGGGGGTTTTTTTAAAAAAAAAATTAAAAGTCCGAGAGAATAGAAGATTTCTAATACTCCAAAGGGGGAGGGAGGGGAGAACCCACAGCCCATCTTATATAAAAATTGAGAATAAAACTGAGAAGCATTTGGACAGCCAGAATCCAGCTGTGAAAACTAGTGTCACTTCCAAAGACTCTATATAGACTACAATATATGTATATACCCTCAAAAAATTGTATCAAAGGACAGAGTAGTTAGAAAGAAATGACTCAAGGCAAAACTTGCAGAAGAACGTAAGAGCTTTTCCATTCTATCATTGAAAGAGCCAGCCCTGCCGTTAGCAGGAAAAAATATTATACCAAGGTTTTGAAGCAGCCTTTTCAGAAATATTTAGCTACTGCTGTGCATGGCACTGTCTAGTGCAGTTAGTCTATACCTGTTTACTAAATAATTTTAAAACTCATGCCTGACAAAAGTACCCTCTAACCAGCTTGGCTGTGAAAGCACCCTCCCCAGAGCTGCCCGAGTTGGTTACCTGCCCATCCTTGGCGTAGCAAACCGAATTGGACTGGGTGTATTTGACAGCGATGCTGGCAACAATCAGGTCTCGGACAGCAGACTCAGGCAGCTGAAACAAAACACCATCGTCAAACAGCCCATCTTAACCACCATGACTAGTCAACTGGCTAGTGATATGCAAACCCCCAAAGTCATCACAAGTACTGCATCATAGAGAGGGGAACCAAGGTAACTAAACATATTCTGCTTTCTTTAGTTATCAGCAAATTTTGTTTAGATTAAAAACTGTAAGCAACTCGTTTGGTAGCTAACCTCATAGTTTACCAAGTCCAGAGGGCTCTATCACAGGCCCTAAGTCTCCAAAATCTTTTGTATTCACTCGCTGCCATCAGATGTGCTCAAAGGCAAAAAGCCAAGTAAGTATGTGTAGAACCACAATAATAATAATAGCTCCTCCTATCTGCATTAAGTGTTATTTTAAGCCCATTCTATTGCTAAGTATTTTTTTCTTAATTACCTCAACGTCTGAACTTGCTTCTGAGCCCATGACTAATCATGTGCTCATTAACATCTGCTTTTTAATGAGAACAAGATCAGTGACAAAGAAATAACTGACAACTTTCTGATGATGTGAACTCTAAATGATGAGCAACATCAACAGGGCCAGAGCTTATACAACACACTGTATACAAAAGGGAGAAGTAAACAGTGAGTCAGAATGAGACCACAATGGATCCTTAGCACATGGCTGTCTCACCATAAGAAAATACATAAGGTAACTTCTTATAAATAAGGAATAAAAATATTTTGGTAGTTGGAGATAAAGGGCAAGGTCCAGCTCCTCTTATTTATGCAAGCAATCAAAACAAAGGCAAACGCCTGTGATTTACCCAAATATAGCTGGTCCAGAAAGTCTGCTGCATTGTTCTGCTGAAAGCCAGTTAAATCTCATTGAAATATTTTAAGAGCTCTTAAAATAGAAAAGTGATGACTGCCTCGATGAAAGCACACCAACTCATCCAACCAATCTTTAAGCTCATTTATCTTCTGACACTTACATTTTTATTCTTTGTAACAATGTTCTTGAACAATGACCGATCGATGACAGCATTGTTCCTCTTCTGCATGAGTTGCAACCCATAGAGGGTTCGAACCTCATGGTCATCTGGCTCATAATCTGGATCCATCTAAAAGCCAAAAGACAGGCCAATAAAACACTCTCAGAGATCTTGAAAGCAAATGTCCAGTAATAGCTCAGATTAAAACACATTATCTAAAGAATCCAAAGAAGTGAGCTCTTTATAGAAAGCAGTATAAAGTCATCAGAAATAATAAGAATTAACTGGAGCAGCAAGGTCTCAAGAGCATGAAGTGACATTTACAAGGCAAAGAGAGGTAATGCAGTATAGACGCTTCTACACAAACGTCCATGTTGAGAGTCACAACAGTCTACAAAGCCTTGCAGTCTTTCACATAAAGGGAAAAACAGATATACAAGAGTCTGTCAGTCTTCCACAGGAAGGTATAAATATATTGAGTTGTTTCATACACGCCTCAAGGTACAACTCCCAACCCTCTTCAACATTAATCTGCGAATGCGGTTACTTCCAGAGATGCCCTCTCTTGGGCCACATCTCCAAACCAGCATGCAGCCCAGTTAATTTACACGAGCATAGGAGGTAAAGTTAAATGGAACTGTTAAACTGTATTCAGGTCTACCCTTGCATGGGCTAATTTAGAATTTTCGGAGCTCCTGTTCAGATTGAGACATGAAGTAAACCAGATTAAGGCTCCCAGCTCTGAATAAGAGCATGCACATGCTTTATGTGGTTCCCCTCATCTATTTATATTTGTTCAGATCGTTTTCTTCAGCACCCCTCTGCTGACAGACCCTGAGGATACAGGTTTAACCAGTAAGACCTCATCCTTGCAAAGATAATTGAATTCAGGAGGTAATCAGTTGCCAAGGTTGTCTGCAATTTCATTTCTTCTTGCCTGAAGCTCCTGAGCCACCTTCTACAGCTTCCCTGGTAGTAACACCACAACTGCAACTTCAGCTAAGCCTTGGATTTTCTTTTTGTAATGTTACAGTAAAGTTCTCTGCTTGTTTGACTCTGAGAGAGAAACAGGCAGAAATAGGACCTGTTTGGCTGCTCTAACAGAATTATGTAATCCGTTAGTCACGTTCACCAAAACTGGATGATTTTGAAGTCCCAACAATCACTGCGGGAACTAAGAAGGCAACCCGACACTGACCTGACCACACTACATGAATGTTCCTTGACAAGCATCCTTGTTGCAGTATGTAAAGGTGCATCATCCCAGGTCCAAACTCTGCCTGTGCTGCTCTTCATCACTGACTGTAATAAAGCCTGCTCTACAAACACCACATGCCCACACGAGGCATCCTCCAGTGACACACTACACATGCTTCTCACTGACAAGACTCACAACGTCATTGATGTTCTATCTTAGATATGAAGAATTAGATATATTTCTTAAAGAATTCAGGGAGGAAATAAATTCTGCAAAAGTGAGAGGAAAGCTGGCAAAGAGTGGAAAGAGAGCACAGAAATTCTGTTTTTTTGTAGTACTCTTGCTGGCTCACAGATTTAATTACTTTAAATCCACATCACTTTGAAAGCCAAGGAAGGCACTATATAAATATTCTTCTCTAGGACTATAGACTAAACGTGACCACGACATGGCTGGTGGAGTTCCAGCTCATATGGGAATCCCCAAAGACCTCAAGAAAACACTTGTGTGCACTGTAGGGGGGCCTGGATCAGCCCCTTCTCCCCTATTTATTTGGACAGTAAAATCTGTGAAAAGCAGATACAGGAAAGGCTGTAATGGCTTAGAGTGAAACAGGAGAACAAACCTGAAGTACACAGTAACCACCATTCTTCTTTTTTGCAAGGATTTTGAGAGCTTCTTCTTCATATCCAGGAGCTACCACACCATCAGATACCTGCAACACACAATTTCAGCTTCCATGTGAAACAAACAAAAAAATACTGAAAGCTCCACCTGCCCTTTCCAGAAAGGCTTTGAAGGCACATGTCTCGAGGTCTGTATGTACTGTGCAATACCAAAGGCACTGTTATAATATTGGTTTCAGTCCTGAAAACAAGAAAGAGCAGAGTGCTATAAGCTTGTACCAGGAATTAGTAAAAAAAATACCCCACCATCACATTAAGCAGAATGGAACTCATAACTAATACACACTTCCAGTGGGAAACAGCTTATGCACTACAGCCCCACTTCCCAGCCCTAACAGTAAACACCGCTTAAAAAATATAATAAAATCCTTATTTCAACAGTGACACTCCTGATGAGGCAAAAATATTGGCAAAAGAGCTGTTAACAGCACCGAAACTGAGAAGAAGAGTTTACATTCATCAGTGCCATGTAGTGACATACACCTTTTACATTCTTATCCTGCAATGTGGGTGGGTTTCTTTGTTGTTTAAGTAATAGTATACCTAACGTGATGCTCACAAACCAGTCAAGAGTGCTCTTTCATCTGCTTGAAAAGAAGCCCCCAACATACGAGTCAGCCCTTTGCATTGTGCCTTCCTCCTGTCAAAAAAACCCTGTAAGCAACATATAGTGGGATGAGTGTGTTTGGTAAAGCATTAACTCTCAGTTAACACTGTATTCCATCTAGCGGCTCGTGCAATGCAGTCACCTGGTCGTCAGCTCCCTGGTCCTCTGCTGTTCTCATTACAGCCGTTCAACCAGTTACTTGTGCCAGGGCAATCAGGGTTCATTTCCAGAGGCCTACTCGGAGGCAGAGGTTTGCAATCACCTCTTGGAAAGCAGCATTTCAAGCACTGCTATTTCACAGGCTCTCCCACACCACCAGGTTTTAACCGGTAGGAAGAAAACCGCATCAAAAGATAGGTGTAAATTCTGCACTCCAGATACTAAATGATACAAAGGGACCAATGAACAGTCTTCAGCAAAACGGGTCAAATTTTAAACAGAATGACTGTTAAAAACCCAACACTTCCATCGAGCGCGATTCTCCAGTTTATATTCAAGTGATTTGCTGCTGCTTAACTAACCTCTCTGGAAATAATCTTGGCAGTAGCCACATCGCAGGTATCAGACAGGGCAATGAAGTCACCAAAAGAAGACATTCGATCAGCACCTGCAAAATCATGTTTTTAGTAACTTATCAAACTACAACATAACACAAAGAAAAGCCTCTGCTCCTACAATCCAGTCAATTTCTGTGAGAATTAATAATTTAATGCCACATAAAAAATAACCAACGCCATGAGAGCAACAAGGATGAAAAATCCTACCTCAAACATATGCACCTTTAAAAATTCACATAGTTAGATATTCTTCACTGCACTTGTCAAAGCTCTAATTTTTAACAACTACCTCCATTACTGCAAGCAGTTCTGCTGTAGCCATGGTGGCAAGAGGACAAGGAGAAACAAGGATCACACAGAAAGATTTTAGACAGGAGACAACCGGAAAAAGTGGAAAGTTTTTATATGTCTGTGCTTCCATCTGGCTTTTCCTGCAAGAAGCCAGACTCAGCAATGTAGCTAAAAATCTTTCTTTCTTTAATAAATATTCTCTATATTTAATGGCATAGCTAAGGTGGGCTCAGCTCCCATCATGGATGCTCTGCAACTTAGCAAGGGCAATTCTTCTGCCGTTCTAAAGGTTTGTTTTTCTGTCAATCATGCAACGGTTTTCTGAGGGCAACATTCAAAGGGGGCCTTTAAAGTGGTGAAAAATGAACCCAAGCCAATATGCCCCATATTGAGCAAATTTGCTTTGTTTTCTATAATCTGGGCAGATTTTCTAGGAATGCCATAGAAAATGAAAGAATTAGCAAAGTATCTCTGCTAAGCAGAGGAAGCTATTTTTATACACTTTTTTTTAGCTTTCTTGTGAGCTCTGCACAACAAAAGCATTAACAAACCACCCACCAAATACTAGGCCAGAACATTTCTACTGAAGTTAAGTATTCCTGACCACCTCATCTGCTGTGGGAGGCACAGTATGCTACCAGCACAGGTGCTTATCCAGATCCTTTAGCTAAAACCCCACAGAATTATATATATGTGTGTTTGTATATGCACATTTAAATTAAAAAAAATAACTAAATGTCTCCAGGTCTTCTATATAGACCAATGAAGAGAATCCAAAGTAGCTTTAGCCTCTTTGAAACAATAGACAAGGTCTACTCACTTGGAGAACAATTTTTGATAAGCAGTCCGTGAATTTAGTCAGTCAGTCAGATCCTCCCGGAGAAGAACCCAACAGAGGAGGAGTACAACACAAAGGGCTGCGAAGTGCTAAAGCGTGCTGCTCAGGTGCAGAAAATTAAACTTAGCTCTTTGGACACGCTAATTTATTCCTGCTTCTCACCTCTGCTTCGTGCATAGGCAGCCGCTAAGGGCGTTAAGGTCTTGTGGAAGTCATGCACCATGCAGACTTGCGCCTCCTCTTCGCTGAGAGGTATTCCAACAGCAGCACCTAGTGGGAAACACAAGCCAGGGCACTCAAACCAGAACCTCTCGCTGATCCCTGTGTCCCTGGGACATCCCCAGACCGCCAAGGTAAGGCATGCATCTACACCACTAGCAGAGCCTGCCAAAAGTCATAGTCTGTTCCAAGAGAAAAGCATGGCAACAAGGAGCCACCCACCTGCAGGACTGACGTGTTTGAAGGAGGCCGCAGCAGGAATGCCTAATGCCTGCTTGAGTTCCTTCACCAGCTGCCAGGCATTGAGAGCATCACACAGGTTGATAAACCCTGGAGAGCCATTCACCACTGCAAACACAGCACACAGAGATATTAATGCAGGTAAAGCCTGCTCCCCAGAGTCTGGGCTCCTCAGCAACCAGTTAAATGCCCTGAAGAACGTCAGTGACTCGTGACGAATGCACGGGCTTGAGACTCAGGACCTGCCAATACAATTTTCTTCCCTGCTTGAAGCTGCTGCTATGACCTTGGAGCACAACACAAATTGAGCCCCTGCACCTCCCCTCTTGTGAAAGGGGATCTAAAACCCAACATTCCCCACGTTGTTCTCTGAGTTCTTCAACTGGCAGCCATTTGGAACAAAAGCCATCTCTTTCTGAGGGAGCCTACCTGGGCTTGATTTTGATCAAGGTGAATAGAACAGTGCTGTCAGGGAAGAACACAAAAAGCACCTGCTCCCAAACAGGTGGATTTCTTTACAATTCTAGTAAATACAACGACTATAGCTCCGATGTAAATAAATACTCCAGCACTAGCCAAACTTTAAGTACATGCTGTCTCACATTGATGTCAACAGAACCACTCACAGCCATGAAATTTTTGGGCAAGCTTTTAGCAAAGTGCTTCACCTGGTCCTTTCATGAGAAATCCATGCCAAGAGTAAAGGTCATTCAAAAGCCTGTTCTCCAAACCTTTTGCCCTGTCCCTGAAAGAAGAACAGCTCATACTAACAGGGCAGGACTTCAGGAGATGAGAAGAAAAGATCATTTTAGCAATGGTCCATGCCCAACACAAATGAATGCAGTATTGTTCTGATGCCATACTGGGAGGCCAACTTGCAAGCAAATCAATTTCCAGTACAGAAGGGAATCCTATGAGATCCCAGAATTGAAATAAGGAAATTTTGCAACACAAAGCTTCATTGTCTGTTCAACAAGACAATGCCTGCACCGAGGCAGACCTAGTTTTCAACAACATTAGAAGCAATCTGAAGAACAATAGACAGACTTTGTTTTCTCTCCAAAACACTTCTCCTCACTGACGCAGTGCTGTGATGAGTGGCACACCAGACTTGTCCCAAACTCTTGCAAGCGAGACTAGTATCCCTTCCCTCTGCCACCATTAGCAGAAGCAGCATTCTAGAAAACTAAGGTAGTAACCTTCTGCTCAAAAACGTCAAAGACAAAAAAGAACAAACTCCATTCAAACATAGAGAAGACCAGTTTGGTTTCTGCACACAGTAAACGGTGACACAAAAAGATTAGGAAGATCTAAATAAGGAAAATGAAAAGGAACAAAGCATCTTAAAAGGATAACAAGGTTTTCCTTTGCAAGATCTAGGTCTGATGTCAAACAGAAGGTGCACCATGTAAAACTGCCCCAAAATTTCTTCAGTGAAGACATGCAACCTTATAGTAACAGAGAAACATGCAGCTACAATGAGTTTTGTGGGGGTCAGCAGACAAGTTTTTCTGTTTCACACAGCTCAACCTTTTCATTGCAAAGCTGGTGCCATTCAGTAATGAAGTAGTTGTTAAGGCATTGCTAAACATCCCTTGGCCTAAGGTACAAGATGGTATTTCAGTTTCAAAGATAACCACCAAACATGCCCAACCACCTCCTTTCCTAGCTATCCCAGAGCTCCCTTTTGGCCAGCATGGCCTAGATCTCACCTGTCAGGGGAAGTTTGGATCTCATCGTGTAGAGCTGTGCAGGACTCTGGTGAGGATTCATGCCATACCTCAATGGCAGCTGAGACACTCCCTTGCTGTACTCTTTCCTAAAGTAGTCAGAGATGGCTGCATCATACTGAGCAGTGTGTGTGAAAGCCTGGGGACAGAATGGGGGACACCTGTCAACTTACAAACATCATCTTACAAAGGATTTGGTGTTTAAAGAAGTGAATGAATGAAAGGCAAAAGAGTTTGGCCTAGCCCTTTGCTGCAAACAACCACGACCGACCTTCAGTGCAAGATGACGCCTGGTTTCCATGGAGGTGTCTTTGTCCTTTGACATTGCCATCTCTTTAGCTACTGCAGAGTAGTCTGTAGGGTCACACACAACTGTCACGCGAGCATGGTTCTTGGCAGCCGCTCGCAGCAAGGCAACTCCTCCTGCAAGGGAAGGGTGGAGGCATGAAGCACATCGTTTCTGGACACAGAATAGCCGGGAGCCACATCGGACGCCAAGAAGGGACACACACCAGCCGATCAGTTGTGCCATATGAACATGCCCCCCCTCTCTCTGGCAAAGAGAAGGGACTGTAAGAGTGCACTTCAGAACACACAAGGTCAGTGAGTTTAACTCAATCCACTGGTGAAGGTACACACTCGTTGGCTTTTGCAGGCACAGGCAGAGCCAGTGGCAAGGAAACAAGTCATGGGCTGTGAAGAGCAACTGGGGCAAGAATGCCTTCAAGCAGCACAGCCACATCATGAAGACGATGACTGTCTCCATGTATCGCTTAAGCACCATCCTCTGCACCATTGGGCTAGGGAAGGGTCTATAGGAAGATTTACTTCCTACGCTGCCAAGCAACAAAGGTTCCCAAATCTCTCCGCAAACATTAATGAATCTGGCCCAGGCCCTCTGTGTAAGATAAAATGCCACGCTTTCCCCTTAAATCTGACTCTGCACAGCTATTACAAGACTTTAAATCATACAAGATACTAGGCTGTTGCAAAGGAAAAGTAGAGGCTGGCACTGCTACATGCAGAGTGAGTATTACTCCATAAAACATTTAATAGAGAGCTCTGCTGGGCATCATTTGGACTAAACTACTGCAAGAAAATTCAATTGCGATCCAACCTCACGGCACAAAACTGTTCCTGTACTGTTCACAAGCTACAAAGCAGAGATGCTGCAGTGAAGGAACAGCAAGCCTTCTGGGGTTAATAACCAGCAGGAAGAGCAAAACTGCTGCTGATACAGGTATCCATGCTTCCAAACTCAAGTCCTAACTACTTTCCCACGTACGAAGAGTATCCTTGTAATGGCTTCCTGCAGCAAAGTTTTCAGCAATCCCCAGATCACTTTCAGCGTTTCAGCTTTTTCTCTCCAGAGCTCCCATTTACTTTTATTATGCTGCCAGAGGCTGCAAAAGAGGTTTCATCTGCTCTCCATGTTTCAGTAGGAATCGTGCTCCACCCTGCCTTTCCCAGCACAGCCTTCTACAGCACATCAGGCTCCTTCTTCTGGGTGGTGCATGACTTGCCCACCTAGGCAGAATTGGCTTGCCAGTCTGGTACAACAGTAACTGCTTTAATTATAAGTCTGCTTAAAAGCAATGAGTTTTACCCAACTACTGTTTCACTCTGCTCTGTGCAACTCCTGAGCTCTTTAGCAGACTTCCTTTATGGGAGTGCAAGGCCACCAAAGGAAAAGAAAAGAACTGAGACTACTTCGAGACCAGAACCATCAAGTCTGTCTGGAGAACAGATTTGCTCTCCCTTTAACTTACCGATATCAATCTTTTCCACTGCCTCTTGAACAGTTACATTTGGAGAAGATACGGTCTTCACAAAGGGGTAGAGGTTACACACTACAACTCTGAAATTTGAGAGTAAAAGCAGGGTTATAGAGTAAGAAATAAAAATGGCTCGGCAAGCACAAGATACCACCTGCAGTTTTAAGGTCTTGTCTCCCAGATCAGAGACCAACATAAAATTCTGTAGCCAAGGCTTCTTTCTCCAAAAGACTTAAGAGACAGTGGTGTTCAGCAACAGACCAAGTGATGGTATAATGCATTATGAAATTTAACTGAACTCTGTGCATTAAACAATGTTACAGCAGATAGAACCACAGTTTAGAGACATTAATTTAAAGGAAGAGTTTCTTTAAAAACACAGGCCTGGATTTAAATGCTTAGTAATTTTGGTGAGTGACTTGAACCATTTCAAAGGACTTCAAAGTGGCCTCTCAGCTGTACTGAAAATAGGCATTCAGCAACTTTCATAAGAGAATAAGCAAGAGTTGCAATGGACCAGGGCAAGGTCCATTGCAAACAAAGTATAATCAATCTAATTTCTACAACTTTTCCAAGAGCAGAAAACAACCTATGTAACACCTTCTGGGCTTTTAAAATACCACCAGTGTATGAAACCCGAGTGCATAGCTTGGACTCCATAAAGCCTCTACAGCACATGAAAACAGAGGGGAGAATTGACTTTCCCCCCTCAAGGTAAGATTGGACCTTACTGGAATTAGTTTGTTGACAGCCTGTATTCCAGAAAGCATGAAGTTCAAGCCCTGAATTTGCCCTGTCCCATCCTACTACTGCAACATGAATTCTAGTGAACAGAGGTATCTGTTTTGACCTTCACAATGTTTTTAATCCAAGAGAATTCATTTACTCTCTTGATCTGAATATATGAGGGTATCAAACTCCAACGCATACTCAGCATTGGCAATGAATCACTGTGATGCATATGTTTGTGTCCAACTTATAATATTTCTTTGTTTCTGCACTTTGTGATGAACTCAAGCAGACGGGATGATCAGCTTCCAGAGACCCCTATGTCTCTAAATTTCCTACAATTATCTTCATTCCCTGTTCTGTTTCTAATACCCTCTCCTAATAAGCCTACCATGCTCCTGATCTGTTGCAAACCATCAGGAATCTGTGGACTTTAACATTTCCAATGCTGTTATCTACGGAAATCAAGATAATCAATATCAAGGTTTCCTACCTTGACTTAAGTACGTAAATTTTATACAACTATGCCAAGACACTCCTGCTGAGGATCAGCTCCTTCTGTTTTATGCAAGACAACCCAAATCCAAATTATTACTCCAGATGCAATTGCACTCTAAGTCACTCACTGATGTAAAGGCATATTACACCCCCTGCAATTCAGCAGAATCTGCTTTAATATGCAGCGTACTCTGAAAAGCCACCGCTATTGAGCCATCTGTAAGGATTCCTGTGGTTTTAAATCTCAGGTTTTCAAATTCAGCCTGGAAATCCATCCATCCTAGGCACATGAGGTTTTAAAAGTAATTTTAAAAGCTAAGATGCATTCTGGCCCAATCACCAGAGTTAAACTGCACCTCCCATCCTGGATATACCCACAATCTCCTATGTTCAATTTAGCCACTAATTTCTAAACAAGGACCTACCCAATGACACAGAACTAGTTATTTAGAATCACTAGCTAGATGTTAAAACCTATTAGTTAAATATAGTCCCAAACTGCCCTGCGTGAGTGAGTGTACTGAGTAAATACATTGTAACAACAGAAATAAAAATTTTGTGAGGTTACTGCACAAACTGTGTTACTTCAATATCTGGCTGCAGCTCACTTGCTTTCATGATGGCTCCCAGAATAAGCTTTCTGTCTGTTATCTCTGTGTTTTCAGTCTGTACAAATGCTGCACGTTCCTGATGCGCTCTTCATGTCTGATCTATAAAGACTGTTGAAACTCAGCAAACATTATGCAAATATCAAAGGGTATATTTACTAAACAAGTATTTCAAAATCAGGGATTATCATCTGATCAGATATCCAGAGCCAAATCGGGGAGAGATGTGCCAGTTTCTAAAGCACTGAATTCAATTTTGCAAGAAGAGTAACGTGGTCCAACATTGACTACATTTAAACTGTCAAAATTCCCAGATAACTGGATGAAATTAAAACTTCTGTTTCCTGCAGAAACCACAACGTAACTTCCTTGGTTTAGTTTTCTCTTACTACAAGTGATCAGCATGCTTCTGCAGAAAACTGCATTTTTTAAAACATACTATTTCCTGACAGGGGAAAAGAAGGAGATAGCAGATATTCTGGTGGGCAGATGTTACAACCCCTATTGCTCCCACTCACTGCTGTTGACTGGTCTCCAACGTTCATTTTTGATTACTGATGAATTGCATCATGTTCCCCAATATTTACCTTACAAGGCTGAAATCCTGTTTGTTCATATCAGCATTATCTTCTGGAATGTTGCGAGCCAAGATGCCTAGTTACAAAAAAAAACCCAGTACATCTTTATTAAGAAAGAATTAATCATCAACATTTTTTTTAATTCAACGTCTTCCTTCAGACCGTGTTCTTCCTCAGAGACTTCCTATCATAAACTTTCCGATTCTAGCTCAGGCAACAGTCCTCAGCCCCTACTTCTCTAGATTTATTCCATTTTACTGACTCTTGACTGTTCAAATTCCATACTATCAGGTTTTTTTCCCCCCAGTACTAAACCCCAGAGCATTCCAAGTGCTGAACAGCAACCTCAAAAGTGTACTTTATTTTAAGCATTCAGTTGCTACCCTTGAAACACTAAAACTGTTATTAAGGAGTTCATGAAGAGGAAAAGATCACCTGTCGCTAAATCAGCCAACACCTCCCAAAGTCTATGAAACGGCAGAAGAAGAGAGGTTGTGCCTCCAGCTGAGCAGCTTAGTTGGGTCTAGGAACTTGGAGAAACCTGTGGGTGACTGGCTGGGACAGAGAAAGCAACACCACAATCCTGGGTTGTCAGAGGAGATTGTCTCCAGCCTTCGGGTATAATGGGCAACAAGCTCCATTTGAGGGATCTTAAGCACAGTAATGGAATTTGAAAAAACAGATAGTTTGATGTCCAGATTGACGAATTATCAGACATCTTCCTCGCTGAAGAGGAGCCAAGGAAGATTAGGTATGCAGACTACAGACTATGTTGTCACATTCCTTATGCTGCACACTGGTTTCATCCAGAGGTTAAATTCAGGGGAGCTCTATTCCTCAACAGGTCTGAAATTGACTCTGCAAAGAATGTGCAAAGGCATTTACAGAGCAGGCCTGTTACTTGTAGCCTTGGGGAGTAAAAAATCTGCTAACTGCAGAGATGCCAGCATAGCAACAGAGGAAGTAATTCAGCCACTGTGCACTTCTCCATCCATGCTTTTCACACCTTCTTCTGCTGCTAGAACACATCTGTTTTCATTACCCAGTTCTTTCCCACAACCCTTAAAAAAGACATCTGCCAACCCCTTCTTCCCACCCTCACTGCCCATGGATTTCTTTTTTAGACTGAAAATATATTAGCAGAAACATACCAGCATGAACCGCAGGATGAAGGGTTTTCACACGTCCACCTAACATCTCAGGGAACCCTGTCAGGTCTGAAACATCTCTGCTCAACGAGAAAACACAGCAAGATAATAGATGTGCCATACCACCCTAATCTATAGCTTGAACGTTTATTACCCCCATCAGGGCAGTAATTTAGACCTACTGGCAATGTTGGTTTTACTGGAAGAGATTTAAAACCTAGAAGTTTCAAAGGCAGCAAGGAAGGGAAATAAACTTAGCTTTCTTTTGGTCCATTTGTTAAAAAAAATAAATAATCACCACACCTTTCCATCAGTGACAGGAGACTTTTAGAGAGAAAACACACGCACGATTCCTCTAAACTACAGTATCTTGTATCTCAGGAAGAACACAACATATGGAAGGTGTGTTACTAAACCGCTAGGAAAAACCTATCCCGAGACCAGGATTCATCCTTCTTACAGAAGGCCGGGATGAGGCATTCTGCATTAAGATAGATCTGACTGGTTTTATTATGGTTGGCATCTGTCAACTACTTAGCAAAATGCTGCTAGGTGCAGAAGGATTAGTAGAAACAGACAAAATGTTGGTTTAATGCTCTCTCTTCACAAGATGTTGATTTTGATCTTAGCCAAGTGCTACATCTGACAGGAGACAGAAAGGACACTGCTTTCTAATAAGTGACTGAAAACAAAAAACTTTATATAAAAACCAATTGTATGCAAAACTCCCCTATGCCAATGGGGCAACATTTGCTTTTCCCAAAAATGGAAATAAAATCCATGGGTCACGCTCAGCTAAGCAGTACAGCTATTTCTTGAATACGTTGAAATGACCAAGATAAGCAAATCTCAAGTCAACATGATTTATAAGAGAGAATGGAAGACCACAATACTTCAGTACTCTTCTTCTCAGTTGAGTCAAAACATTAATTAAAGTTTCCCTAATGACTATTTATCATGGTAAAGGAACAATAAATTGGAAAAGGCAGGGGAACTGTGACCATCCTTTTCTTCAGGCTTCACTGACAGCATAGCCAAAGAAGTTGGAGGGACATGCCCAAGTGCTGGATAACAGCAAGGACAGGGCACTCTGGTCTGGAAGCAGTGTATGTTCATGCTGATGAGTTCTAGGGGCCTACTGCTGCATTTACTGGAAGCAAAAAGAGGAGTCACAGTCACCTGTCCCGCCAAATAATTGTCAGATTTTTCATCACTCTAAACAGTGGAAACAGTTTTTATTTGGCTACAGCTGGTTTTTTAATCACAGCATGGAAGAAACGGAAACAAATGTCCCCAGAAACATGGGCCAAACCAGCCAGTACATGCCCCTTCTTTAAACAGTGGATGCACAACACTTAACAGCTCTGTATGAAAATGCTGACCATCATGCTGGGAAAATTATTTGTGACAAACTGTCTCCAGTGAGCTTCAGTGTATTCCTGACATGTCACCTTTCCTGTCCCAGGACCAGGCAAAAATCAGATTTCACTTGGCTGTGAAGAGCTGCACTAGAGTCAGATTATGAATTTCAAGACAACTGATGGTCTCATGGGGAAAAGTTGGCTCAAAGCAGACAAGGCATCATCTCCAACACAACGCTCCTGACATCTCTCTGTGTGCTGCTGACCTGCACAGTAACACTCTTTGGCCTCAGCCAACCAAGTTCTGGCCAAGAAGGTTCTGAAATCCGCTTTGTTTTGTTTTGTTTTGTTTTGTTTTGTTTTTTTTTTTTTGGAAAGGAAGACCTGCTTGCAGACCAATTTTCAATCTTTTTTGCTCACAGATGGAGAAAGCAATTTAAGCAACCTCAGGACCCAAATAAGCATTTTTGGTGGAGATTTATAGGAAAGCATCTGTACCTGACAGGCAAGCCAGCATCTCTCAGGGATTTGGCTGTTCCTCCAGAGGCAATTAAACCCAGGCCAAGAGCATTCAGATTCTTTGCAAATTCCACCAGGCTGGTCTTATCAGAGACGCTAAGTAAAGCTAACAGAGGGAAGAGCACAAATGTTTAGGTTTCAAAAGTGGAACAGAGAAAGAAAACAACGAGTCTTCAGAGACCAAAGCATACTTTATAAGCTCTGTAACTTAGGAATCTTCTCTGAGGTAAGGTAAGGCATTGCCTGCCAAGGAAGTGACGGGGCAGGGGAAGGCACTGCTGACCACCAATACCTCACACTTCCCCACCTCCAAAACGGAGGAGCCCCCTGCTCCTCACCCCCAGGCCAGACAAGGTTTGCCTCCGACCCTCCCACCGCCGCCACCGGCAGCGCTACCGCTCCTGCCTCCGGGCTCCCAACGCGGGACATCCCCTCCCCGCCGTTCCCGCTTCTCTTCCCCTCCTTCCCCCCTGCCCCGGCACTTCAAACCCCTGGAAACCAAGGTATAACCAGCCCGGAGGGGAAGAAGCGGCCCTCCCACATCCCATCAGGGCACGGGAACTACCGGGTTGGAATCGGCGACCCCGCTCCGAGACAAGCGGCACCCAGCCGCCCCTCGCCTTCCGGGGCCGCCCTGTTNGAGGGGGCGGCCCGGACGGGGCGGGGAACGGCGGGGCGCTACCGTGGGTGTGCAACGTGCGTGTCGTGTGTGTGCCAGTCGGGCTGTAGGCCCCCATTAGGCACCGGAAGGTCGCTCTAAGGTCTCCTCGGAGCCGTAACTTCTCTAGCCTGAACAACCCCAGCTGTCTCAGCCTGACTTCATAGCAGAGGTGCTCCAGCCCTTTGTGGCCCTCCTCTGGACTCGCTCCAACAGGTCCATGTCCTTCTTATGTTGGGGGCCCCAGAGCTGGACGCAGTACTCCAGGTGGAATTTCACCATAGCTGAGTAGAGGGGCAGAATCGCCTCCCTCAGCCTGCTGACCACGCTTCCTTTGAAGTGTGTCTGTCCAGCACAGGTGTGGGTGTGCACAGGATGAGAAAGGCATTCCCCACTGCGGGGAATAAGAGGACAGCCCTCCCTTTGCCCTGTCTGGGCTGTAGCTGGTGGTGGCCCTGCTCACCGGGTCCCAGCAGGACCAGGGTGGGTGGCTGCAAGTGTGGTACATGCTGGCCAAGCACCTTCAGGCCAGGGTACAGGTTTTTGTGGGGCCTCTTCAGTGGCAAGAAATGCAACTTACTACACATGTGGAAAATGAATTGTAGATGAGGCAATACCTCATTGCAGTGAAAGGTGGTGCAGTAAGGACAATTAATTTTTCACGGTAACACTGGAATTTCATCTGTTGAAAATCTTTTTGAAGAGCTTACAGTCTTCCGACCAGCAAGGGCAAAGACAAAATATTTCCTTACCAAGTCTCAGGTAAAAAAACTAAGCTTGCAAATAGTAAAATGGTGCTTTTCTTCCCTTTATATATTTTTATTTTTCTCTGTAAGAGGAGTTAAAGGGGGGAGCTTAGTCCTCTATAGGCCTCCAAATTTCCTGGAACTCCTTGCAAGAGTTTTTATTGTGCTTGCTCTTCTTTGTGGTTGACAGGTAGCACTGACAGAACATGTTGGGTTTGACATTGCTGGTTAAAATTTTGGCAATGCCCCTTCACGCCCCAGCAGGGTGAAAGTGCAGCAGCAGGACAGCAGCAACCCATGCCGCTTGGCAGGTAGAGAGCTCTGTAGTTAATTTGCAGCACAACTCCTGGCCATCACCCTGCCAAAGTTTGCAGGAGGCCTCTTCATGGCTGCCTGGTCACTTCAGCAGCAGTCAGTCAGTGCTGCCATTCCCAATGGGGAGCACTACCCAGCGAAACGACAAACTTTTTGCAGATACTGGATCCAGCAAGCTGGGACATAGTTGCTTTCACATAATGTGCACATCCCTGACATGGCATCCACAGCCTCCCTGGGCAACCTGTTCCAGTGCCTCACTACCCTCACAGTAAAGAATTTCTTCCTAATATCTAATCTAAATCTCCCCTCTTTCCACTTAAAACTGTTACCCTTGTCTTATTTCTCCACTCCCTGGTAAGGAGTCCCTCCCCATTCCTCCTGTAGACCCCCTTTTGGTACTGGAAGGCTGCTCTAAGGTCTCCCCAGAGCCTTCTCCAGGTTGAACCACCTCAACTGTCTCAGCCTGTAGAAGAGGTGCTCCAGTCCTCTCATTAGCTTTGTGGCCCTCCTCTGGACCCATTCCAACAAGTCCATGTCTTCCTGTGCTGAGGACTCCAGGCCTGGATGCAGTACTCCATGTGGGGTCTCACCATAGAGGACTAGAGGGGTAGAATCACCTCCCACGACCTCCTGGCCATGCTTCTTTTGATATAGTCCAGGATGTGGTTGGCTTTCTGGGATGTCAGTGCACATTGCCAACTCATGTTGAGCTTCTCATCCAGGAAGGACAGCACCCTCAAGTCCTTCTCAGGGCTTCTGTCAATCTGTTCTCTACCCAACCTGTATTTGTGTCTGGGTTTGTTGTGACCCAGGTGCAGGACCTTGCACTTGACCTTGTTGAACTTTGTGAGGTTCATACGGACCCACTTCTCCAGCCTGTCCAGGTCCCTCTGTATGGCATCCCTTTCCTCCAGCATGTTGACTGCACCACACAGCTTGGTGTCATTGGCAAACTTGCTGAGGGTGCACTGAGTCCCACTGTCCTTGTCTCCAGCAAGATGTTAAACAGCACTGGTCTCAGTACCAACTCCTGAGGAACACCGCTCGTCACTGGTTTCCACTTGGACATTGAGCTGTTGTCCATAAACCTTTGAGGCCAGTTCCTGATCCACAGAGTGGTCCATCCTTCAAATCTATGCCTTTCCTATTTAGAGACCAGGATGTCAAGCAGGAGAGCGTCAAATGCTTGGCATAAATCCAGGTAGATGATGTCAGTTGCTCTCCCCTTATCTACTAATGTTGTAACAAATTCGTAGAAGGCCATGAAATTTGTCAGGCGTGACTTGCCTTTGGTGAAGCTATGTTGGCTGTCACCAATCACCTCTTTATTTTCCATGTTCCTTAGCGCAGATTCCAGGAGGATCTGCTCTGTGATCTTGTTGGGCACAGAGGTGAGACAGACTGGCCTATAGTTCCCTGGGTCTTCCTTTTTTCCCCTTTTTGAAAATGGGGGTTATGTTTCCCCATTGGCAGTCAGTGGGAATTTCACCAGACTGCCACTACTTTTCAGATACAATGGGAAGTGGCTTAGCAACTTCATCCGCCAGCACCCTCAGGACCTGTGGATGGATTTCATCAGGTCCCATGGACTTATATACCCTCAGGTTCCTTAGATGGTCTCAAACCTGATTTTCTCCTACAGTGGGTAGTTCTTCATTCTCATAGCCCCTGGTTTTGCCTTCTGCAACTTGGGTGGTGTGGTTAGAGCACTTGCTGGTGAAGACTGAGGCAAAAAAGTCATTCAGTACCTCAGCCTTCTCCATATCATGGGTGACCAGGTCTTCTGTTTCCTTCCAGAGAGGGCCCACATCTTCCCTAGCCTTGCCTTTATCTCTGACGTACTTGTAGAAGTTTTTCTTGTTATCCTCGATGTCCCTGGCCTGATATAAATCTGTCTGTGTTTTTGCTTGCCTGATCTGGTTCCTGGCCACTTGGACAGTTTCTGTGTACTCCTCCCAGTCTGCCAATCCTTGCTTCTGCCCTCAATGCCTCTGATAGAATTTCCCACAGCATTCTCCTGGATAAACTGGCTTAGATAGGAGTACTCTTTGCTAGATAAAAAACTGGCTGGATGGCCAGGCCCAGAGAGCGGTGGGGAATGAAGTTAAATCCAGTTGGTGGCTGGTCATGAGTGGTGTTCCCCAGGGCTTGGTACTGGGGCCAGTTCTCTTTAACATCTTTATCAATGATCTGAATGAACGGATTGAGTGCATCCTTAGTAAGTTCATAGGTGACACCAAGTTGGGTGGGTGTGTTGACCTGCTTGAGGGATCTGGACAGGCTGAATTGATGGCCCAAGGCCAACGGTACTAGGTTCAACAAGGCCAAGTGTCAGACCCTGCCCTTAGGTCACAACAACCCCATGCAGCACTACAGGCTTGGGGAAGAGTAGCTGGAGAGCTGCCTGGCAGTAAAGGACATGGGGGTGCTGATGGGCAGCCAGCTTAACATGAGCCAGCGGCGTGCCCAGGAGGTCAAGGAGGCCAACAGCATCCTGGCCTGTATCGGGAACAGTGAGTAGGACTAGGGCAGAGATCATACCTGTGTACTTGGCACTGGTGAGACCCCAGCTCGAGAACTGTGTCCAGTTTTGGGCCCCTTACCACAAAAAAAGACATTGAGGTGCAAGAGCAGGTCCAGAGAAGGGCTATGAAGCTGCTGAGGGGTCTGGAGAGTAAGCCTTATGAGGAGAGACTGAGGGAGCTGGGCTTGTTCAGCCTGGAGAAGAGGAGGCTGAGGGGAGACCTTATTACTTGCTACAACTACCTGAAAGGAGGATGTAGAGAGGTGGGGGTCGGTCTCTTTTCCCAAATAACAAGCAATAGGACAAGAGGAAATGGCCTCAAGTTGTGCCAGGGGAGGTTCACATTGGATATCAGGAAAACTTTTTACACTGAGAGGGTTATTAAGCATTGGAACTGCCAGGGAAGTGGTTGAGTCACCATCCCTGGAGGTATTTAAAAGATGGGTTGACATAGTGCTTAGAGACATTGTTTAGTGATGGGTTTTGTCAGCGTTAGGTTGATGGTTGGACTTGATAATCTGAAAGGTCCCTTCCAACTTAGGCAATTCTATGATTCTATATTTCTCTCATGTTTTCATTGTCCACGTAGGTGTTCGCTGTACACTTGCAGCTCCTGGAGCAGGGAGACTGCAGTAGGCTCTCCACTTTCATTAAAAAAGAACACATAAGTGAAAGATTCTAGATCTTGTAGGCAAAACGCTGAGAAGTACAAAATGAGTGCACCTGGAAGGCCCAGAAACTTGGCTGTTTTGATTTGTGAATCTCTGGGCTTGGGCAGTATTGTCTGTGTAAGGAAGTGTCAAGCAAGGAATACTAAACACACTAAATAAACACAGTATATGTATTATTACTCTTAGTAGCAGCTAGTGACAAGCAGTAATAAATTACTGTTCAGAAATGTGGCTGGGGCCAAATGAAAATATACTGTTAAGTGGTACATGAGCACTATCATTATGAAAATACACACCTTTGAGAGAATAAAAGTTGTACAAAGAGTACAGATCTGTACAGCTGAGGTGGGCTTTGGGGATGATTAATGTATGTGAAAATGAAAAATTTGACAGACCTTTGCATATTTATCCAACGTTGGAGGGCAATTGTGTATTCTGGTGTGGTGCCTGAGAAGCTAAGGAACAGCCTGCATACTGTTTGTGAAGCAGACTTTTGTGATGCTGCAGACGCTGTGTTGAGAATGGGTGGCCATGTCGGCCTGTGCACCAGAGGACAGGGCCACTGTGGCTTTCAAACAGCCAGAGGGACATTATCCATGTAAATAGTTGCATTTGCTTTCTCAGCTTCTCCACAGTTTGATGTTCCTTGGTGCATGAGACAAGGTTTCTGTTTGCACAGGGGCTTGCGTGGCTGGTGGGTGGTTAGGGTTTACCCCATGCGCTCTCTTGGATTGGACTCTTTTGGAGTCCAAGAAGGGGCGTTCTAGCTGTGTGCTAGAGGGGTGTATGGATTTGGATGTGACAGACGATGTCCTGGATTGGGGATGGCCACACAGGAAAAACAAACACTGCCTGCCCAAATGTTTAGTTTTGCTTTACAGAGCTTAACTAATTAACTGGTTTTGGTGATGTTTAGAGAATATTCAAATATCCTCTGCTCTGCTGAGCTCTGTGCTCTGACTGAGGTCTCACTGGAGTTTTAAACCACTGCAGAAGCTCATCTTGAGTCAAGAATGCAGTAACTTCGTATCGGTAATCATGAGAAGAGGTAAATACTAGAATTACAAATACCAGATCGAGATTATTTCTAAATCATACCAGGGCCTACATCCAAGAAAGAAAATTCAGGCTTAATTAGCAATGTACTCTGACGCATTAATAAAGAGAAGTAAAAACAGTGTGAAGCTGAATAGAGACATACAAAAGGGATGGCTTTCCTGGTTTTGCTGTTGTCAAGATGATATCCTAGATCTCTTGACACCGTAAGGAGTAATAGCAGTGCTTTCTAGCTTTGCTGCCAGTCCCTTATTCTAAGCCTGTACTCTATGTTCGCCATTGTTCTTTTTTTTTCCATGTAGTACAGCAAGAGGAGTGTAGAGAAAGCAGGTTAATTTGGCCATGTATTAATTTGTTAAGGTAGGAAGCCAACAAGCTAGGTATTTCCAGCTCATACTGCAGCTGCTTGGGGTCTAGCAGAGGGGTGAGCTGGGCCTGGCAGTTGACCAAGGTCGACCAAGTCGAGCAATTTCAGCCTTGCAGCTGAAATGTAGGAAACCAAAGTGCAAGTCCCCATTTAGTCTGGTTTGCAGCAGCCTTGGCTTAAGAAATGAAGTGTCATCAGCAGTGAGCATTACAGCAGTGCTCTCATCTTGATCTGCCCTACCCAAGTAAATGCATCTCATTGCCAGGAGGCTGCTTTGGAAACATATGATTTTGTGGGCATCTCTGCCTGTATAAAAACAATCTTCAGCTTTGAAATTCTTCTTCATATCTATTTTATTTTTCTTAACCAAGCCCCCATATATCTCCACATGCCCTATTCATATACAAGCAATCTCTTTCCTCTGTGCTCTTTCTGAGCTGCCTTCAGGCAGGTGTTCTGTCTCAGCATGGTACTATTTAGCACTATGTAAGACATACATCTCTGTCCTACCCAAACTTCTGTTTTCTTTACTGACAGTTATTTAAATGAGAGGCTAGGGAGTATGAGTGAGAAATATGCTACATTCACAAGGGGCGCTGCTATAATCTGTATTGTTCTGGTATTGACCATCTTCCTTCAGGATGCTATTTATCAGACACTGGGCCTCAACTTCTCCAGTCTTACAGAGACAACAGTCTTGCAAGCACTTGTATATACCCCTACGCTCACTATTTTGGGATAACTTGCTGTGAAGTTGAGTACTCATGAAGGTGCATGCTCAAGCAGGCTTCAAATGCCCTGTCTCAGATGTTACACAACAGTAGAGATGGGAATGAAATTTAATACAGGCTATTTATCAATCGATAGTGCTGTATCCAGTCTTTTGGTTTATCTGCTTTTTTGCTTTAAGCATTCATGAGAACTGCAGAGTGAAGTCTTTTCCACGTATTCCAGGAGAAAAAGAGCTGCTAAGTATTGCTCTGTTGAACCTTGTTTGAAAGCTGCCTCACACTGCCTGTGCCACTTACCACCAGTTACCAAATCTCCGGGGTAACTCCAGCAGCTGAGCTGATATACAGGCTAGCTGGGAGTACTACCCAATAACAAAGACTCAAGAGCTCCGATGCTTTTTGAGTGTCTTTTTCAACCCTTATCAGCTTGGAGCAGCTTTTGTTTTACTGTGTTCCCTGGAGGTCCCATTTAAATCACATACATGGGGCTGGCATCCTGTCTGTCAGCTGTCCTTGTAAATCTGTGACCAGGGTCCCACGTAGCGTCAGAGATGATGACTAACCTATTAGCTAAGGTTCAGAGACACCAAAGAGCTTTGCGTGTACAATTTGACCTGAGGTTTGAAGGTTATGTTCCCTGTTCAAACACCAACATAAGTGGTCGGTTTCCCCAAACCTTTAATATCACTGTCTAATGCTTTTCCTGTGAAAGGAACAATTGCCATGTAATAGAATAAATATTGCAGATTTCAACCTGAGTTATTCTCGTAATGCTCTGGATTATGAATAAGACCCAAAGGTGCATGAAGCGAGCAACAATTTATTTTCCGAATGTTTCCATTCCTTTACTCACAGAGGCTTGGTCCTATCCAAGCATAGAAAAAAAAATAATAATAAAAAGGTAAGAAACAGTTTCTCCTGTTGGCGAATTGGTGCCTACTCTATTGTCTGAACCCCCCATGCAGAGAGACAGTGAATCCCAGAGCATGAAAGCCTCTTATCGGTAGGTGAGGAAGCAGCCTGTGACCTATAAGCAAAGGGACAAAGTGATGTCCTACAGAAAGGTTGTGTGCAAGGTGGAGGCAGCGGTGGTGGTACGTTACTCACGAGCTGAGTGTAGGTATGGGAGGAAGATGATGTTTGAAGGGTGTGACTGAACTGGTCTGTTTGTAATTGCAAAAATGGGGTTTGCATTTAAAAAAAATAAATCTCACTCACTCACTTTGAGTTTCTTCATGTGCCTCCTTGAGCTATTCATGTGAAAGGAAGAATTCCCATTAATGGGGGGGAGGAGGAGGGGGGGGAATGTTTTGGGCTTTGAGTGTGTATTTGTGAAGAAATTACATTATCCTGAAATAACACGAGGTTGGTTTACCTTTTCTCTAGTTTGACCATTGAAATCACCGACCATTTGCCAGTGGAACTGGTTTTATAGTCGTCTCCCTTTGCCCCTAGAGTGGATTACTCCGTGTCCCTTGGGCGGGGGGGCTGCTGCTGGGACAGCAGCCCTGCAAGGATGCTGCCGAGCTGTGCAGGGGACGGGCTCCCACTAGAGCGCGCTAGGGCAGTTAAAATGGGGATGTTTTTCAGCTGGCATCAGAGTGGAACGTATCAAAAACGCCTATGAAAGACATGGCACCTTTGTTTTTAAAGCAGGGAATCTGGCTAGCTTCCCCATCTTTTGGCTACGGTTTCCTCGCGTGAGCAGCGCCGCAAGGCCAGCTGTAGCTGCCTGAGTGCACTGAGGCTTCGACTGAGCCATGTGCTGTGAAAGACCTTGTGGAAGGCTCCAGCCTGGGTACATGGAGCAGGGAGAAGCTTTGTTCTGATGCCTTTTATTTAACTTGTCTCACCTCACAGCTCCCTTGTTTTAGCTTATTGCTTTGTATGACAGGGGAAGTGGAAATCTGTAGAGCCCCGTGTTGTACTTTGACACAGCCAAGAGTCCGTCTCAAGGTCTTATTAATGGCCTTCCACTATGCTTTGTGCATTTCAAAAACACCCCTAACAGAACTACCCATCGTCACATGAGAATTTTCTGCCTCAGCCAGCACTTGAACCCAGGCTCCCAGACCCTAGCCTATGTCTACTCTCCTCCTTTGCTTCATGTTTACTTAATTAGCCAGCTGGAGCATAATTCCTTTCATGATCTACAGCCTAATACATAAAGATGACAGTGACATGAATCTTGGCTTAGGATTCAATTTGCATGTTAATTCTTTGTGGTTCCCCAGATATTTGGAATTTGCTCTGACAGGATCTGAGAGATGCTGAAATGCTGCGTGGATGGGTGTTCTCCTGTCTCCTGGCAAGAGCCTGGAGGGATAGGTGACATAGTTTTGCTGTCCACCAGGTATCATCTGTTGTAGAGCATGCAGCATCTACAGCAAAAAGGAAAGCAGGTCGTCATCAAGGAGTGCTTCTTAGTACGCAGTGCAAATAGAGTCAAGGCTGATTGTGGAGTCGAGAAGCATCTGGAAATCAGTGAAGCCTGTCGAGAGAGCCTGCAACAGATTAAGAAGGAGTGCAAGCATTTTGTATAGCAACCCAGCCTCAGTCACCTTTGGTTCACAATAGCACTGGGCAAGAGAGAGGCTCTGGAGAAGGGGAGCAAAAAGTAATTTCCCCAAGTGGAAGATTAGCCCACACTGACTCTGAAGGATTTAGGCACAAACCCCATCACTCAGTTCCATCAAACTTTCTGCTCATCTTTGTGGAGCTGGGTTATAGGGAAGGGCAAACGCTCTGAGCCTGTATTCATTTCCACCTCCATTTCCAGGGGGACCAGCCTCAGAGGAGACCTGATGGGAAATGCAGGCAGAGCTGACATTTTGCAGGATGCCTGAAGAAATGGCAGCCTGCCAAAGAGAGCACAAGGAGGCCTTCCTGGAAAGACAGTCATAGGTGGTTATTTATGGGTGTTGCATTAGAGCTCACTGTGATCCAGACCCCAAACAGCCAGGATATAAGATAAAACTGGACCTTACCACAAGACCTCTGCTCATCTTTGAAATCATGGCCAAGTAGGAGCATGGAAAAAAGATGAAAAAGAGCTGTATGAAGAGATGTGTCTGTCATAGAGCAGTCTGTGCCACAGCCAATGAAGGCTTGGAGCAGCCTCTAACTGGCAGATATTTTTATTCTAATAAAAGATATTCATAGTTGCAGCAAATAATCCATTCTCGGATTTTGCTGATTTTACACATGGCCTAATTTTAACAACAAAAAGAAAAAAACAGAAGGAAAGAGAGAGTGAAATGTTTTTTTCATAAATCACTCCTTTTCTTTTTTTCCTCCCAAGAAACTGGAGCAGGTCACTGTATTTTGGCCTTAGAGACATGGATAACATTTTAATGAAAAATTGTGAAGGGGAAAAAAAAAAAAATGTTGTTTCTTTTCTGTGTTCAAAACTCAATGGCTTCGGAATCCCCAGGAGTTTCTTGTGCTTTCTGAAAGGCTGTTGTCCTGTATGCCCTGCATTCATAATCAGTTGGGACTTCTTCTTTCTGTTCTGACCTTCCCTGCTCAGAGTCTCCAGTCGCAACAGGATAAATTCTGGCGTTTCAAAATCATCTCACTGAAGTTTTGTGGCTAGGCATGACTAGAAAAGGAAGGGGTTTATTCCTCGGAAAACATCATTAAATCAAACCCTTTTATTTTTCACTTCAATCAAAGCCAAGTTTTTCAGCTTTTTATTAAAAAGCAAGTATTTGAAATTGATCAGGAGGCCTTAAAATAAACATTTCCAAGTCCTAGAATAAACAATGTCATTTTCCAGATAATATTTTTTCAGGCAAGTAGGTTTTAGTCCTGTATTCCATTACCCAAACTTTAGAGCAGGTTTTGCCCAACTCTGGAGTTGGGAAATGCAAGTTCTGCTTCCTGCATGATAATGGTGTGCAAATTAAGTGTGGGGTGTTGTGTGTTTCCCTGCACGTGGACAGGGGGCACCACTGTGTGCAGTGCAGTTAAAAGCTATTGATGAAAAGCCCCGGGCAGGACTGAGTTACATTAATCGTAGGCACGGGCTCCGCCTGTGTGGATGTGGCAAGTCCATCTGTAAGAGGCAGGGAGCCTTCAGGATGAGGATGACAAATACCACCCTTCATTAGGCAGAGCTGAGGCAGGTACTAATTACCCAGGAGCTGCAAGAGTCGTGATGCTCATGGTTCCTGCCAGCGTGCAAGCTGTGTCCTGACTTGCTTGTTGATTCCTGCAGGTCAGCGGCGAAAAAGGGGGCTGGGTCTGACCCCTCTGGGGTGAGAGCAGGATTAGTGTTGGTTTTGCAGTAGTGCATCTTTCCTCCACAGTAGCCTTCAGTTGTCTCTGTACATTTCAGGTATCAAAACTGTGACTCTGTGTCCATCCCTGCTCAGTGGCTCTTGTTCTGGAATCACTGGAGCTGTCAGTCATACTTAAATTGTGTGCAGAGTTGGTGGGGAGGAAGCATTGTGACGTTCATTCAAAGAATATTTGTTGTGTTTTTCAAAGTGAATTAGTCTTTGCTTTTCTAGAAGCGGGTTTCTGTTAGGACTTTGTGTATCTGCAGGCTGTTGTAGATCAAATTTTGTGGGCATAGGTACTTGAAATTCCAGTGGCAAGGAGGAACAAGGGGGAGACAGAGTGGAAAACAGGGCTCATCAAGTTTTATTTTGGCATGGAACAGATCATGGGGAGTAACACGTCAGTCTTCAGTCATGCTTGGAGAGCAGCAGTGGTCCTTTGACAGGGTTCAGGACAGTTACCGTATGGCTCTCTTTGGGTGGGTAGGAGGTAACTCTGGCTTTATGCATCTGCTGGTTGGTAGAGGGAGTGCTCCAAGCACCCACCACTGCGCTGTAGGACCAAGCAGTCAAATGACACCCAACAGGCAGAGCTGTTTTCCTGGGCTAAACTAAGACATGCGTGGGGGTGACAGTTCTGGTCCCGTATGAGTTCAGTGATAAAAACGGAGCCTGGGACTCAGGCCAAGGCATCAGCACCAGAGGGAACTTGATGAGACTTTCTACAAAACACAACTACAGACTTTCAGCCATGTTCTTCAATTTACCTAGCTAATGTTTTCTCCAGCCCTATATTTTAATTAATTATTATATCATTAATCACAGAACTATGGACTCGTCCTATTGTCTTATAAGACTTGGGTGGCTAATAAGAACAGGGTAAGACTTCAGTTTATTTTGCTGTGTTTTATTGACTCATGTAATGTAGTTGAAAAGAGGCAACGACGCTGTGGAAAGAATTATCCCAAAATGAAATTTTGCTGACAATTAGCAATATTTAGCTATCCCTGGAGAGCAGGATAATTTTTTCTTTTAACTTACACTGTTTTTCACATACACACCGTGTCAGAACCTGGAAAAAGACTTGCTTGTGTCTGATCATGTCTATTTAACTCATTTCACAAGCACACTTCAGCATTATAACAAACACGTTGGAGAAGAACAATTCCTCCAAGCAAGAGGCATTTTAATCACCATGGGTAAGATGAAAATCTTTTAAATATAACATGGGGAGTTCTTCTTTTATAGATTAACTCCTGCAAGGGGCTGAAATCCCAGTGTTAGGCAGCATCAAATCCCACTGATGCCATAAACCATAGCAAGGAGCACACTGACACTAGGAGTTAAGAATACACGACTGAATCATGTTAAATGCTTTTTACTCCTGACTTAATGTTAGAGACTGAAGTCTAATGTTATAGTTTGGGGAAAGGACACTTAATTCTTCACATCCTGTCTTTTTGTTCAATTTTGATATTTCTCTGCCAAAGTCCTCCTTTATTGATCCACTTTTCCTAATTTTACTGGATCATCACTGTCATCCCATCTGGAAAGAGGGCAGCCCTTTTCTTCTGAGATTTTTAGGCTAAAGAGAACCTCTTCAAAGCCTTTTGGGCATAGGAAAGGCCCTGAATGCTGAATTTCATGAGGTTCCTTCTATTCCTAAAGAAGAGGGATAAATGACAGGTTGAAAGAAGTCCAAGATTTGAAGTCTGATCTCCAACAAAATATGCCTTATTGGTTTTCTTCCCCACAGGGCAGTCTGCAATTCAGAGATGGGCAGAAAAGGACCCTGCTTAACAAGGTGTCTCAAAGCTGCTGATCTGTACTTATGTGCACCAGCCACCACTAGATTAGTTCCTTCCAGTCCTGTCCCATCTTCTGATTTCACTTTTTCACTGCCATCAGTATTTATGGCCTCCTCTGTCCAAAGACATGTTGTTAATATGGTTGCAGCTCGCTTTTGCTGATTGCATGATCTCACTGCAGATCTTGCGATAATTAGTGGTTTGGATCTTTTTCTGAGGATGATGACTCTTGGTGGTATGTTTTTGGATTATTTTTTTTTTTTCAAAAAATGAAGGTCTAGTTCAGTTACTGCATTTTGCAACTGAAGTGAAAGTTGCAACTGAAAGTTGCATGAAGGTTGTGAACAAGAAGGCAGACATTCAGAATATATGGAATGTTTTTATAAATCTGTTAATTTCCAAACCAGTTTCACAGTTTCCAAGCCTAACTTTAAAGTTTTGAGTGTTTGGGGTTGGCAGTACTACACACACAATATTCATTTCAAATACATGTGCAGTCACAAGCCCCTCATTGTTGGCACTGTCAAAACATTGTTATTTCCCCTGCAGGTAGTACCATGTAATATTATTAACTCTAGTTTGTTTTCCTGATTTGAGCTGTGTCATGCAATACACTAGTTTTGTTTTCATCTTGCTACTCATTTCTTTTACTTCCACCTTGTAGTTGAGATACTACAGTCCTCTGAGCTTGCTTTACCGTTTTCCCCTGATTTTCAGTTGTGCTCACTTAGATGTCTTTGCAATCGTTGGCTTTCCCCCTTGTTCTTTTCTCTATGACATCATCAGAATTTGTTTGCACAGGATATTTATGAACTTCTGCACTCACTAATGATCAGCCAACTTGTCTTTTGATGTTTCTCCCATCAGTTCTCCACTTTGACGTCTTCTGCAGCCTGCTATTCCTTAGCATCAATTTCTGTCACTTCCCTGATTTTCCAGGAAGAAATTCTGATTAAGCAATAAATGCTGGACTATCCATCATTTCATGCTAGTCAGAAGTTACCTGGTGCTTCTCAGCCTATAAGGCACAGATTGTTCTCAATCAGCTGAAGTGAGCCACTGGTAAAAGAGCTAAAGACCTCATTTCCATTGCCATCCTTTCGCTATCCTGTGTAACACTAAGGAAGAATGGCAGAGCCATTGTAAGTGCCATGTAACACTGCAGCACAGCTGATTAAAAACCTGCAAAGCTCAGATGGTTTCACAAAATTCCTGTCAGACAGCTTTCATTTGATTTCAGGTCTTATTTTCATTTATTTACAGTATTGCCCATTATGTGTAGAGTGTTTGCTAAACACTGAAGAATAATGGTCATGTCCCATGTAGCTGACAGCAGAAAGGCTGACAAAGGGAAGGAATGCAGTAAAAGTGGTAATTTATGTATGAGTCATGCTTCCCAGCCAGCTGTGCTGATAAAAAATGACCAGTTTTATGGGAGGGCTGGAAAACAACAACAACAAAATTACCTTTATGAAAAAAAAGAACCCAAAATATTTGGATGAGCACTTTGATTAAAGATGACTTATTGCTGACAGCACAGGGAAGGGAGTTCTGGAGAGACGTTTAGATTTATCAGATGCAAGCCATGTAGGGGAAGATGTTTCTGTCATAGACACCTGTATCTAAGACAACATGGAGACAGATCTTGCCTATGGCACAGAAAAAGCTGATAAGGAAGCAGGAAGACAGAAGATACTAAGTGTGAGAGATGGGAATTAATCAGGCAGGGGTGGAGTTATGAGCTGAGGGAAGCTGGTGAGGCAGGGGATAAAATTATTGGAAGTAGTTTTTTGGCAAATTGCCAAGTAGTCCCATATCTACCTAACACAGAGAATTCTGCAGGAAGGCTTGTGTTTTCATCCACCAGCATGATTTGGGGTATGGCTTTGCTCTGCTTAGAAGCAATGACAGACTCCTATTGATTCATGGGAGCCTTAGAAATCAAAGAATACTTGCTGTGGCAACCAGCTAATTCAATAAAAGCATTGATTTCTCTGGCTGGACAATTAAAAAGCATGAATGCAGTGTAGCTGATTTCTGTCTCTGAATTAAGTAACAAATGATCATTGATTCAAGTGAGAGGGAACTTCCCAAAGGAAAGGACCTTCCATACTGAAAAATCCCCCAGCCTATGTGAATTGGTCTTTAATGTGCCACAGATAGAGCTAGTTACCATTCATTGCGAACCCTTTGCCTGCATTTCCCTACCTAACCAGTCACTCTGTTATAGAACACTCTTGGATTCTGCATTGACAGCCATGGAAGAGTCTGGGGTTTGTCTGAAACACTGAATTCATCAGCCAGCATTCCTATGGAGACTTTGAGAGTCACTCTTTTATACCTGCAGAGCAAAAGGCATCTGAAAGCCATGCTTGTCTATACTTGGCACAGCTAAGCTGACTGTGCCTGATGTTTATTGTAAAACAAAACCAGTCTTCACGTTCATACTTTTCTTCATGTAATTCTCCAGCAACTGAAAAAGCGTTTCCCTCAGCCACAACACTGTGGCACCAGCCTGTAGGTTTTTTTCAGCCACTTCAGAAAATGGAAGGAGAAAAATCTGTGCATCTTCTCTGTCTTTCCTTCTTACACAGTTGCTGGTTTCCCATGCACATAAAACCACATACCATATCTGCATCCCTACTGCAGCTATGGGAGCAGGCACCTGGACACATTTGTCCTAGGGCAAATCTCAAGATTACTTATCTCTGCTCTTTGCAGCATGCACCTGTGTTGGTTAGTAGGACTTAGGGGTTAGTTTTCTGGTGCCTTCTCATCTTGCACAGCAGCCAAGGTAAAGGCAGGGACACTGGGACAAGGATGACCCCAGAAAGGGGATGCAGGAGCCCATGGAGTTCAAAACAGGTAGTGGAAGTGCCTCATAGCATCACTTCAGGTGAGTGGCACTAGTTTTCCCCTAGGCTGAGACAGCTCTCTCTTCCCCAACAGTGAGGGAGATGCTTGACCCCACATAAAAGGCACAAAAAAAGAACATCTCAAAGCACTCATGATACCTGAGAATGGGCCCTGATATTTTCAGGGCTGCTGAGTAGTTGCAAATTTAGGTTATAGCTTCATACTTTGCTGCAGTGAATGAGGAGTCAGCATCTGATGTAGTGTGATGACTCTTCTTTCATAGATGACCAATTTGCTGCTGTCCATTTGTAAATCCCTTTTGCCTGTTGAGATTAGCTTAAATGGTCTTGAGGCACATGGCTAAAACTTGAACTGCACCTAACTAACTGCACCATGGAAGCCCTGGCAGATCAGACAGCAGAGATCTCTGCTGCTGAGAAGACCACCCACCAAGGGTGACTGCCCTCCCAGCAAGGAATAGATCCTGGTGTCCTCAGCTCCTAATTTGCAGGCTGGCTAGTGTATATGGTCTACCAGTGGAGGTGGGTGCCATGGATATGCTGTGGCGCTGGCGCAGAGGCACAGTTGCTTCTGCTGTTCCCTGCTAGGGATAGTGACTTGGAGTGCAGGGGCAGGACAGGCAGTGACATTTTAGCAGCTACTGTTTGTGTCAGTGTATGAGAGTCAGGGCACTGACCTGGGCAATGTCTCTTTTTCACATTGATCCATGGACTTTGACGTAGAGCAGACTTGCCTTGATAATGGATGGGACATCCCAACACACACTGACTTGCCAGAGATAAAGAGATAACCATCACCTTGCAACAGTAGGCCGCTGCTTCTGTGCTTGATGTCTTTTTTTTTTTCTTTATTATTTTTCTTGGTAGCTTGCACCTGCAATAGAGATAGTCTGAGAGGCCCCAGAAGACACAGTGCTCCTTCTGCTCTTCACCACAGCAACCGGATTTAAGAGGTGCGATAAGAGTTGTGGAGCATTAATGGAGCAGGATGTTCAATGCTAGAGGGAAGGAGGGTTGTTTTGATCAGCCACCAGAGTAAAAGTTCAGGTGGTTTACAACATAGTCTATTAGAAAGTGGCTGTTAGAAAAATGTGCCTATTAAAAGGTCAGGTGTGGTCTTGAGTTCTGGACTGACACTTGCACAAGCCGGTAAATGGCACATAATGAATACCTCATTAGGTTAATTTTGTCTATTTGGGGTCACCATGAACAGTGAGAACTATTAGAAGATCACAATTTTCTCAGAGGATGCCAAATTGCTGGTTGTTAGTATTTCTGCAAATAACACTGAACCTGTAACTTGTTTGAAAGAAGCTTATTGCAATATCAGGTGGTCAAATTTGGAGTGTGAACTGGAGATACAGCTACATATTATGTTTCTCTTCACTGATCATGGGAACATAACCCTTAGAATCAAATTTCTCATGTGCAATGGGCAGAGGAAACAACATAAGTCCAGTTTTGCTACTCCAAACCACTAAAAAATTGTGACATTTTTGTATTTTGTGGTTTTTGTGATATTCATGTCTTTTTAGAATTTATGTTTTTCAGCATGTGTTGCAGTTGAGAGGGCTGAAAAAGGTTCTTTTGCTTTGAGGAAATTCACTCACTTATACCCCAGATCCCGGAACCAGGAACATTAGGGAAAAATGAAATACCTGAGAGAACCAAACCACAAATGTTCTTTCAGAATAAAACACAGGATGTTCTCCCACTAAACTGTCAGTGCACCTGCTGAAACTGTAGAGTGCTTGCTGAAAAGCTCTATGAAAAGTGCCAAACAGACTTCTTTAAAATTTCAGATACACATTTACAGACTTAGAACTTTTTCCCCAGTAGTAACATAGCTCCACTCTTGTAACTGCTCGTAGCTGTCACAGAAGCTTTTTGTTTCCTAGGAAAAAGTACCAGAGGCAACAGTGGTACACTCAAGAAAGCTTTGATGCAGAACGTTCAAAAGCACAATTTCAATTCCCTCTCCAGAGCCTGGCCCGCAGAAACCTTCCTTGACCTCTCCCAGGTACAAAACAGTCTCACATGGGCTTTGGTGCTCTTCTTCATAGAATTCTTCCATGTCCTCCCCACATACACCTTGCCAAACAAACAGCTGAAATGTTACCAGCAACGCTTTGTTCTGTGAATGGATTTTGTTTATTAATGAGATGGTCCGGAAGAATGGGACTATTTCATGTCTTGTCAAAGCAGCACAATAAGGATGTTGCTTTTATGAGACTTGACACTGCCCCTCCCTCCTCTAGATCATCTCTTTCATGTGTCTGAGCAGGACTGAGGTGATCCTCTGCTTCATGAAGAGCTATAACATCATGGAAAACAGCTCAGGAAGTACCTTATGAACAGCAAAGAGAAAGCTCAGAGACAGAATGAAAAAGAGCAGAAAAACGAGCTGTTTGCTGTTCTAAGTTGAATTTCCACTACCTTCCAAGCGGGCATTCCCTCAGAAGCACATTAAATTCACATATTACTCAACAGCCAGGGCTATTTAGCAATAAAGACCTCTGGCACTGAAAGAGACTCAAAACAAATCTTTCCAGCCAGCAATAAAACGCAAGGAGTGTCATGCTTAAGATCACTGGGTCGCATAACTTGTTAAGGCAAGAGGCTGAAGGCTGATTTGTGCAATCGCTGCGAATGATGTTGTCCTGTGACACACTCACTGTCATAGATAACTGCCTTGGAGATTAAATGCAGTCCTACAAATGCAGTTTTGTAGCCACAGTAAATTTAATTGTGCGTGCACGCACACACACACACACAGAGAACATGCGTGCTTTTTGAAACTTGATCCAGGCTGTGTTTGGAATTAGTTTTATAGCTGTTGATTGTTGTCTGTAGAAAAAAATACCTGTCAGCAACGCTTGTTGTGCATTCGAGAAAATAAGAAAAAGAAGGCTCAAAGCCAATGCATGCAACAGTCTTGTCTGGAAGTCCCCAACTTCCAGTCCAGGGCAAAGGAAGAAGGCTTTTCACATTTTCTAATGTAAAAAGGAGATGCCTGACTCCACAGCTTGCCCAAGATTTGAATAATGAAATAGCTCTAACTAATGTTTATATTAAGGTTTGCCTTCTGTGGTACTTTGCATTGCATCCACAGCATGCTAAGTGCCTTCCTGCCACCAAGAAGAGGCCTCTGGCTCCACAATCTGGAGTCCCAGTCTTGCACGGATGCTATCACAGGCTTTTCTTACCCTGTGTAGGTAGCTGTTCCACATTAAAATTGTCTTTGTAGTTAAGCATGTTCATCAATGATTGTCCATCTGTGGAGTCCTCATCACAGGAAGGACATGGACCTGTTGGAATGAGTCCAGAAGAGGCTGAAGCACCTCTTCTATGAGGAAAGGCTGACAGAGTTGGGGTTGTTCAACCTGGAGAAGAGAAGGCTCTGGGGAGAACTTATAGTGGGCTTTAAGTACCTAAAGGAGGCCTACAGGAGAGATGGGGAGGGACTCCTTATCAGGGAGTGGAGAGATAGGAACAAGGGCAACAGTTTTAAATTGAAAGAGGGGAGATTTAGGTTAGATATCAGGAAGAAATTCTTTACTGTGAGGGTAGTGAGACACTGGAACAGGTTGCCCAGGGAAGCTGTGGATGCCCCATCCCTGGAAGTGTTCAAGGCCAGGCTGGATGGGGCTTTCAGCAACCTGATATAGCTGAGGGTGTCTCTGCCCATGGCAGAGGGGGTGGAAGTCCATGATCTTTAAGATCTCTTCCAACCCAAACTGTTCTATGACTCTATGCTTGTAGAAGTGGGAGTTTGGGGTATTTAAGGACTACGAATTTTAAGATGATTTCTTCTGGGGATTTTGCAGGCAGATTTGCCCTGCCCATACTTCAGCTGTGGAAATGCATCCATAGTTAGTTGATACACCATGCCTCTCACCATGGCTGGATTGGCATTGTTCCTGCTCAGCTTAGAGCAGAAGGAGATACCCCATTTGTGTTATTGATCATGGCTGAGTTTCCCACACCATGGTGGGAGTCCCAGCTTGGATTTCTCTTCAGCAGAAGGGAAGAAGGTGATGGGAGAGTGGCTCAGTGCCCCTAAACTGGCTGCACACACAGAAACAGTCTATAAAGACCTCTGCCATGAGAAAGCCCCTGTATGTAGTGTTACCAAAGCTATCTTACTACCACATGAAGTCAGAGGCCCTCAAATTACCTACTTTTCAGGGGTCTGAACATACTTAACTCTAAGCATTGCAGCCACAGCTACACATGCCTCCAAAAATCAAGGGAATCTTAGGGACTCTTCCATATTCAAGGAAAGTGCTACTGAAACTACCTATGCTCTCACCTCAGAGTGTCCATGCATGTGAATTATTCTACCTTCTTACAAGCACAGGAGTTTTTTGTCAAAATCTATCTCCCTTCACCAAAACATTAACAAGGATTATTTTTTTTTTAATTAAGATTTTAATCATTTTTTCTGTGAAATTTAAGATACTTCACAGTCAAAAAACATTCATCTGGACCACTTGTAAGAAATTGCATCAAAGTATCATGAATATAAGTGAGTCTGTGTAAATACTAGTGGTGTAGGAACACAGTGTTTTACATTAATGGAGCCCCAAGGCTCTTGTCTGTCTCAAAATAATGCATTCTTGGGCAACCTTTGTGCCCAAAGCATTGTGAAAATAGTCATGGAGCTCAGAATTGCTTGCAATATTTTATTCTATTGCTACCCCAGCCTTTTTCTAAATTTATCTGTGTCTAACTTGCTTTGTGTAAATACAGGAGACAAAATGTTTGTTCTGCAATAGCTGGAGTACTCATGCAAGCCAGCATGTAGGTATCACAGGCTTCTCAATACTGCTATTCTTGTGCTGGGAGAATATTTTCCCATGGGAGACGATTGATCTGTTGGTTGCTGATTTCTGCTATTACATGTTATGTTATTTGTGCACTCTAGGTTTCTTCATGCAAGTTAAACAGCCTACACTGGTGAGAAGGTTAATGCCTTGCTATGTCATCTGACTGACACTGGGTATTATCTCCATATTTATCCTCTGATTTACTTTTTATTTCTAGGAAGAAGTTATATCCCAGATAAATATCACTATCCAATTTTCCCTCAGAAGTCTTTGCTGTTGCCTTAGAGAATGGCAGAAACTGTATCTTGTTCATCCATTTCCAGTGAGATACATGTATATATGTATATATAGTATAGGATGTCTTGAAACTAGTTTTGGAAAAGGCGGCATCAGCTAGTTCCTTTCAAGGGGTTACATAGGTTAGTCTCTATACAGAATGCACTCTTTCATGGTACTTTTTCCTCAAGCAGACATCTGTTTTCTTGGAGGCCATGAATGTTGCTTCCAATGCATCATGAAATATCTCATTATTAACTAATTAGAGAATGGTTTTCATAAGCATTTTTTAACTGTAAGGAGCTCCAATTATTGTTATTACTACTACCTTCTGGCAATGGAAGGCACCAGCACTGATGAATTCTCTTTTGATGTCTGTTGAAACAAGCTGAAGAAAAAGGGCAGACCTTTGGACTCTAAATAATAATACAATCCATAAATAATAAAGCTTTTCAGGGCCCTTTGTAGGCAAACTGTCACTTCCTGCCAAAAGGTATTACTCTGCATGCATAGGCACAGTGTGTCCTGTGCTCCTCTTGTACCAGTGGTTCAGCTGCATTTCATGGCTATAAATTTTAGACAGAACACGTTTCTTATTCTGGTAGTTGTAATGGCATCTGAAAGGACACACACCTGTTTTTTTTTCTCTAGACAGAAATTTTGTTCAGGCAAGAAAAAAGCCCAAGAAACAATAAATGAGGTCATTTGTTTGAGATTTCCAGACATCTAGATTCCAGAGATGACAACAGTGCTGCCCCAGTTCTGCAATTTGCTAGCTTCAAAACCCAGCAATTCATTTGGGATGTCTTGGACTTTGGATGAAGGAGCCCAGAACCAAAGAACCAAAGAAACTTACTAACAGTCAGAGGGATCTGCCAGGCCTGCCAGACATCCAGAGGTCCTAGACTAATGTCTCTAGACAACTTGCTTCTCAGCTTTGCAGTGCATATATGGTAGGACCAGTATAACCAGGACCTGTCTGACCCGTTGAGCAGGTTCTGCATGGTGGATCCCTGTATGCCCACCAAGCATGGTCTGTTTTAGATGTGATCGAGTTTCTGTGGCTATCCAGAAGATGCTGGACTTGCTGTGCCCTTAGTGCAAGGCTGTTCCACACTACTTGAGTTTGACTCCTCCTCTTTCTCAATTCCATACCCAAGAAAATGTCCATGTGATGGAAGCAAAGTCACAATATCAAGTCTACACTTTGTCTTGCTGTCATTTCTCTTTGAAAAATAAAACTGCAGCATGGTGTTAGGAAATTTAAGTGGTAAAAAATCTCTGAGGTATAAATCTACAGCCAGGTCTTGCCCATTTGGTCATCCAACGATAGGCATATCACAGCTAAAGACCTTTGTGTGTATCAAGGGCAACTCCCAAGATAAGGGCACATCACACAATCACTAGTGAGAGTGTACTGGTGGTGGGCAGCTGGGTAACTGCAAACTCTAGGTCTGCAATTGAGGCCCAGGTACTCAGCAGCACATCTTACTGTGATTCCTAGGGAGCTGCTGTCTTCCCCAGCACTTGTACCATACTTGCTCCCCAGCTCTCCAAGGCAAGTGCTGTGTGTCTTGTGCTCAAGCCCATACAGATTTTGAAATACAGGCCATAAACTCAGAGCATGCCTTATAATAAGCCTTCTCGTGTGCACTGTGCTGTCTCCAGCTCAGTGAATCAGATCAGAAACCTTCCTGAAGGACCAGATTGTTTTCTCCCAGGAAGGGTTCTAGGATGCTAGTCATTAGGGAAAGGAGGGGTGGACACTCTCTCCTAGGCTGATTACCGAGCCTTGGGCCGAGCCACCCTCCCTCACCCATTCAACAAAGATTGCCTATCTCTACTGTATAAGTCAGAGAATCAAACCCATTTTTGGGACATCTGTCTTTTATCAATGACCTCAAGAGGGAGAGGGGTTCTTTCAGCTTCCCTTTGCTATAAATTAAGGAGCTTTCAAAAACAATCTGAAGGTGAGCAAGCTTCTATCTGTGCTTCTCCATCACTGCAGTAGTGCTTGTATGAGATTGTTACAACATACTTTTCTTCTACAGCAAGCAAGTTCCCAGCTATAGGAGGCTGACAGGCCTTGTGTAACTTCTCATTACTCATCAGCACTCCCTATGCTCGTTTAGATCTCAGGGTGTGGCTTTAATTAGCTGATTTTGTAATAACACCCAGGTGACTTTGTGACAGATAGACACCCTAGAAACCTATTAAATAGGAGTGTAGAGACTCTGTGTCCTTAGAGTATTCTCTCTGATTGTTATTTGCTTCTAGAAATTGAATCTGGGATGTTGTTTGTCCATTCTTCCCCCTGGCTTGCAAAACTGTTGGCTGATTTCAACCAGGTTATGCTGATGGATAAATCCTACAGAAATTATAAGACCTGTAGGTATTTCGTACAAATGCACAACCAGGTAGAAGAGAAAGAATAGGTCAAGTGCCTGGACTAAGTATCCTGTGCTTATTTAGGTAACAGAAAATCTATGTCTGAATGAGCATGTGTGAATGGAGGGAAAAAATTTTGCTTACAACTCAGTTACTGAATCTGAGCAAATTGTACAAAGTAGGTTTTATTATCCTATAATAACTTTAGTTTATGAATTCTTCTGTTGCTACTTTCAAGTTCTCTTATCTCAGCAGCTCAGTGATGTCTTCCATTTTGCTAGGCTTCTGTGGTCTGCAACGTGTGTCAACCAAGTCTCATGAGCTTTCACTGGAGCTGCCTGGGGCTTTGAAGTGGTCTGCTATCAAAGTATATTGGCCAAAGACTTTTTACTATTTGATAGCAGATACAGTCAGCTTTGTATATCCAAAGACTCTGTATTATTTGGAACTAAATGTTTGCTTTGATTTTCTTTATAACACTGAGTGGGTTTTTGGTCTAGTTAGTTGCTTTTTGAAAAACTCATAAAATACCCTTTGTGCAAGTTGAACTTTTGCTTTACCTCAGTTTTGGTGGGATTTTATCAAACTTATTTTTCAGTGGTATCCTTAGATCTGAAATAAGCTCTTCTCTAACCTTATGCAGTTAAGACCAAGTATCTCCGAAAGCACATAGGAAGGTTCTTGCCCTATGTTCTGCAAGTTAGACAGCTGTTTGGTTATCTGCACTCATCTTTACTTGACCTAGATGTGTATTCGGGTCTTTCAGCCCACTATTTCAGGCTCTGTGAAAAGACGTCTGTCCCAATATAAGCTAGCTGGTCCCATTTTTATATGGGAGAAGCAAGATGAAGTCTCTTTTTCAGTACTGGTGATGGCTGCTCTGTTGATGCTGGCTTCGTGTTCTGTGTTGCGGTATCTATAATATACACTCTTGGTGCTATTTCTTTCTACTTTTTCAAGGCAATGAGGTGTGAAGCCAATCTTGCATTTATTATGTAACAAAGAAAAAACTTAATTTCTAATTTCATGTTTGAGGGTTTATCTTCCCATCACGTACAGGTTAATTTTGACCTTAAAATAATTTCAGTCTTTCAGAAAATGTGTTTCCATTGCATGCAGAACAGCACACTCATGTTACAGCTGTTGTCACATGTGGATCTTGCCTCTGCTGTTTCCTTATCCTTGCACTCTGTGTTTAAGCCTCTTAATTTGGAAGCTTGTTTATTGGAGTTTTTTGGGAGCTCTGCGGAATGGCGCATTTGGAAAGTCTGGCTGTCCCCAGCCTTGGAAATACCCATTGTTCTTTGCAAAGTCAAATCCATTTTTCACAGTGACCTTGCTTCAACCTTGTTATCAGTCTTACCATAAATAGTGTGATCTCCAATTAGTCCATCTGTCAGCTGTCCAGGTTCATGTGACAGGACATGAGTGTTGCCATGCAGATTAGAAACTAGCTGAATGCACAAAGAATGATAAATGTCAGAGGATTTGGTTACTGGTAGCTACTCTAATGTCTTAATGCAAGCCTTGGCATTAGATCTGGACTCAACATTGTGAAAAATCTGGAGAAATGGTTGAAGGACATACTAATGAAACTTTCAATGATACCATCTGCTTGCTCTTGAGCAAAGTTTGCATTGAAACATGCTTGCCAGTTCTTGAGTCAGGTGATGCCCACTTGCAAGTCTTGGGATTCAACGGGTTTGCATGGATTGAAAGTTAGGCCCTGGCCCTAAGAATAAGGATTTTCAGAAAGGGTGTTAACTAAGGGAGCACAACACCTAACTGAGCACAACGGACCCCAAATTAGTGGGCTTTGATATGTACTGTGAAGAGCTATACATTGCTGGGCATATTTGATGAGCAAGAGGGTGGAATAGAAGGGGTATGTGGCTCTGCTGGTGAACATTTACGTTACTAGAGAGGGTCTAATAACTGGGGTTATTGATACCTGCCAGGATCTATCAGGAGTAGCTGCCTTTCACTGTCCATCGCTTGTGCCCACAACTCTTTTCTGACAACCTTTAATCCTGATTCAGCATTGTGTGTGAATGGTATCACAGGGTTTTGTAACAGGTGGAAAAGGGGCAGTATGAAGCCTGCAAGCAGTGGCAAGGTAGGTGTGCACGTGGGAGCCTCACAAATAATACCCTCAGCTGCTGGGCGTGGTGGGAAATGATTCATGGACCTGTAGGTTTGTTAAAACCAGATGTAAATGAAGGTGACCTTAGAAGAAAATGAGTAGGGTAAAGGGATGGCTGGTTAGACTGCACTTCTGAATAGAGGCACCATGGCTTTAAAGACAAAAGTTGCATTTCCCTGCCCTTCTCTAAATCTGCTCCCACAGAATGTTGTTGACATAAGAAGAAAAAATCCAACAATGAGTTCTGAAAACCTGATCCCAAATGTTTTCAGCTTGTGGTGCCTTTAATTTGCAGGAAGCTCAGACATTTTGGTTTTGGTGCTTAACTTCTCTGATATCATCAGAGTGTCAGAAAACTCATACTTTATTTGGGAGCTTGTTCCTGGAAACAAGGCTGTTCTGTACAAATAAGCAATTAATATCCAATGGCTTTGAGACCAAAATCAGCAGAACAGTTCTCCTTGAACAACATCCTTGTCTTTCCAAGCTCACTGATGACTATGGACCACTGGAGGAAAAATGGTTTCCAGGAGAAGCTGTCTTGCAAATGCATTTTAATGGGGAATGGCAATCACTAATAAGTTGTGGAAATGTCTTTGCTGGTGGCAGAGTGGTACTGTGGTGATGCCACATGACCTTCAGTTTCCATAGTGGCTAAAAAGATTGCTGCCCATTTTAGGTTTTTTTGAGGGCTCTGTTTTTAATCAAAAATGCTGAGTGAGCATCTCTCTAAAAACCATGCCTTGTTCAGGTGCGTGAAATTACACACACAGGAAATGTCGGGGAATTACATTTGTAAGCTCCTGCTGTGCCTTTGGAAGGAATTTGGTGTAACCGAGAGAGTATGTGCAGTCTCTCACTGGAGAATGCTGTAGGCTGCTCAACAAAGGCCTTCTTTATAATTTAGCAAAGGGTGTTACAGTTTGCAGAAGTGTCTTGTGCCATTTCAGCACCATCCAGCACTGTGTACTGTGTTGCCTAAAACTGTCAAGTCCTCAGGAAACTTTTTCTCTACCTGTAAGGAAGGCAGTATTTTAAGTTGGCTATAGATTTTTAACTTTTACCTTCTGTGGTGCTGCAAGCCTATGTGAATTTCTTTGATTGGTTCAGGTTTCAGAGCATCTTAAAACTTAGCCTTGATTTGAATGCCTACCCTTTGATAGGGGGCTACTCCGTTAAACTGAGCAGCCAAGGGCTTTGAACTGAAAACCAGTTGTACCTATTGCATGAAGATTTTTCTTGCTTTGTTCTGCACCTGTGTCTCTGTTCTGAGACAGGGACAGGCAACTCAGGAGGAGTACAGAGATCTTGTTAGGTTTATACAAAGAGAAAATTAGGAATGCAAAAGCCCAGCTGGAGCTCAACCTGTCCACTGACATAAGGGACAACAAAAAAAGTTTCCATAAATATATCAACAATAAAAAGAGAGCCAGGGAGAATCTCCATCCCTTACTAGATGTGGGAGGAACATTGCAACCAAGGATGAGGAGAAGGCTGAGATACTTAATGCTTTCTTTGCCTGCATCTTCAACAGTCAGACCAGCTACTCCCAAGGTGTTGAGCCTCTCAAGCTGGAAGATAAGGATGAAGAACAGAACAACCCCCTGTAATCCAGGAGAAAATAGTTAATGAACTGCTTCTGCACCTAGACACCTATAAGTCTATGGGGCCAGATGGGATTCACCCAAGAGTACTCAGGGAGCTGGTGGGAGAGCCCACCAAGCCTCTTGCCATCATCCAGAAACAATCGTGGTCAACAGGGGGGAGGTACTAGATGATTGGAGGGTGGTTAATGTGACACTCATTTACAAGAAGGGCCGAAGTTGTAGCAGGGGAGGTTTAGACTGGATATTAGGAAGAATTACTTTACTGAAAGAGTGGTCAGGCACTGGAACATCCTGCCCAGGGAGGTGGTTGAGTCACTGTCCCTGGAGGTATTTAAGAAACAAGTAGATGTGGCACTTCAGGGCATTCTCTAGTGGCCAAGATTGCAGGGAGTGGTTTGTGTTTTTGTGTATGGTTGGACTTGGTGATCTCAGAAGTCTTTTTCAACTGTAACAGTTCTGTGATTCTGGTAGAATGGTGACACTGGTATTTTGTAGTGCCTTGCTAGTGCATGGAGCCTTAGCGAAGTGCTGCAACTGTGCACTTACCTTTAAGCAGATAGGTCTGCTCAGCACTGGTCTGCAAGTGCCCTACAGCCTGCAGATACAAGTGTGGGGCTGAAGTCTGCTCACTCAGCAGTCCTTGGCCTGGCTTGGTTTCTGGATAAGAGATGACAGCTAAAGTCTATGCATAGCTTCCCTGAGATCTATAAGGAGAATGTTGCAAACATTTAGTCAATATTAGCTTACACAAGCCATGAGGAAAGCCTATCTGTTGCACAGTCTGGACTTGCTCCTGAGCTAAGTTTGGTAACTAAAGACACTGCAAACTCTGTAAGAGGAAAATCCCAAATTCAGAGTTCTGCCTCTTTATGAGTCATGGCATTACCCCCTCGCTCCCCTGCAGATCTCCTTCGATTCATTCCGCTTTGTGTGTAGTTCTCCAGCATAGTAGCTAATCTGGTTCTGCTTCTTCAATCCCTGCTGGTGTGATCTCTCCTCCAGGCCCCTGAGGGCACCTAACCACTGTTCACCTATGTGCCTCTGGAAGCCTCTGCTGTGGGTTAGTTGTAGCATGCACAGTCATTGCAAGATTAGTGTTTTGGTTTGGACTTTTTTTCTCATAGCCAGCATAGTAAGTTTTATCTTTCTTGTCTGGCACTGACTTCAAAGGGGGTAAGTATTCTGCCATGTCAGATATGCTCCAGCAACCTCCATGTTTAAGAGCCAAGTCAAAAATGTTAATAAGCAGAGGGCTGCTTACGTTTTTATGGTGCTGTTAGCTTTCTGGTGCGTGGACCTGTTGTTTTGACTAAGTAACTGGTGAAACATTAACTGTAAGGCTGGCCATTTCTTCTCATCCTCCCAGTGTGTTAGATCTAGAGAGAGCCCACACACACCCCTTGTGTGTCCCTGTGCAACAGTTGTTCCATAGGACAATTTTCTTTATTCGTGGGTCCCTTTGTATTGCCCAATGTTGCTGCCTGTAACATATGCAGCTGCTGGCCCTGATACAACAGAACTCCTAAGGCCATTTCCCCCTGCAAGCATGTTTCCAGCACTGTTGCAGATCGTTCCACTTGTAGACTTCATCCTTACTAGGCTTAGATTAGACTTACCACCCATATCTTCAACTCTTACCAGTTCTGTCTTGCATCACTTCGCTAAGCTTTCATTTCTCATAGAGGTAACTCAGCACACCTAGGAAGCATAAGTGCATTCATTTTGTTACTGAAGTGAAAGCTCCCCTACTTGAAAGAACATCCCAAGGAAAGGTCTCAGTTTGTGAGTTCTTGGTGCACTGAGAGAGGTTTGTTTGGCCTGGAAGGTGCAGCCCCTGCTTGGAATTTTTGTGAGCTACAACCACCACTGCAGTACATGTGACAAGTCATGTCTCTAAAGACCTGCATTGAATGAAATCACAGTTCAGAGCTTCCCTGGGGGTTTCCTCAGCTGCACAGTCACAGCAGCAGATTCTACTTTTCTTCCCTGTGATCTGAACGAACAATTTGCTCTTCAGCCCAGAAGAATCCTAGTTCTTCAATCAGAGGAATGAACCGAGGATTTACTAGAGCAGGAAGAAGTTGGCCTTTACCTCCTCTTCCCCTCTATCCCTGGGACATCTGTCCATTCTGGTCACTTTGTTGAGGAGTGGCTGTGTAGTTGCACAACCTCCTGTGCCATCTGCAGGAACTGTTAAGTAAAAGAATTAAAAAGCAAAAAGGTATAATGGCTTTATAAAGTTCTCATCTTGTTCCTGAACTGGAACAATATGATGTTTGGGGATTTGAGTGCAGGTACTCAGGGAGCCAACTGACATAGAGTTATTCTGGTTTTACAGTGGTGAACTTGAACAAATTACCCTTTGGGTACTTCCTAAGGGGAATATTTGTTGACTCAGTTCACAAAGGAAGTAAGGATGTGCATTTGCCTGGGAAAATTATCATCCAAATCACAGTGTTCTTTTGAAACAGTTGTTTGACTGAATACCAAAAAGAAGCAATCAGACGGTTGCCTTAAAAGACCTTGGCAAAGCAGTGAATGGTGAAATTATAAATTTCTTCTCTCTTACCCCCTCAGAGCAAAATTATCTATATTTGGATTTATTTTTTTCAGCTGCAGAGAGGAAGTGAATCAAGTTTGCAAATACTGCTTGGACCAAATGCAAAACATCCTGCTGTGCCTCTTACATATAGGTGAACTAGAGCAGTGTCCTGAGGAGCAGTGCTTGTTCTCAACTCATAGACCCAAATGAGTTCCCTCTCTCTCCTAAGGACATTTGGTAGAAAAAAATGTGAATGTAGAGGTAGTAAGTTACATTTTTGGGTTTCTTCCCATCACTATCAAAACTATACCAGCAAAACATTTTAGGCTCATTTTTGCTCCAGCTCCTCTCCCACCACTGGAATGTCCAGTATATTTAGGCTGAAGTTATGTGGGGCAGGGACTGCTCCATCTCTGCTGCTGTTCCCATCTTTGAAGTATTTCCTTTTTCTCTTCACTTAGTACCACATTTCTCTCTTCCCCTCTCTCCTGCTCTCGCTCAGTGCTTTTCGCAACCCTTAGGTCAAAGCTGTTCTGTTCCAAGATCATTCTGGATGGCAGGGGTGCCGCCTCCACTTTTGTCCCTGGGTAAAGTTTGGCAAGGACTCATTCAAGATGTTTTTCATTTTTGAGGCTCAAAGCTTATGGCTGGAAGAAATGCCACGAAAGAGAATATTTTTTGATCTTTTTTTATGAAGTATGCTGAAAGCAGTGAAATCTTCCATGGCTTGCCTAGGTATTTTGAAGATGATCTCGGTGTTAGCAGATGGGATACTTGAGTGTACATGCTGCTTTCCCAAGAGGGAGCAGAGCTCTTCTGGATGACCAGAGCTCATCAAATGAATCTGTATCTGGCTTCAAAACTCAGATTTGTTATGGTCCTTGCTGCAGTGAGCAATCCCCTCTGTTGTCATTGCTTCCCTCTGTACCTGCAGTTTACTCTTTCCTTGCATCTCTAGCTGGTTTTAGATATCTTACACTAGCCTGAAAAATTCAATGATCAGTTGAAAATAACAGTGTTCAAGTTACGCTAGTGCTCTGAAATCTTTGTGGGGTCTGATCCTGCAATCCCATTCCCAGTGGATTTGATGTGATACATTGAATCAGTGAGAACCCCAGAACCTCCATCTCCTGGAGGAAATGGAAGATGCAAAAAGCTGCGCAAATAGATCAGCCCTGAAATTTTCATTTATATATATATTTTTTAAAATCCCTCTTTTTGTTTTTTAACACCAGATGGGTATAGGTTTAATTGAGACATTCAGAGGTATTTAAAAAAACCCTAATTCCAAGTCAGGAATGCCAGGAAGATGCATGCTGTGGATACTTTCTTCTTCCCAGCCCTTCCCTGTAACTTGGGGAAGTTGGACTGGTCTGGCAAGTGGCCTAACTCTTCGCTGCTGATGACACCTCTCCAGCAGAAGCGGTGTGTGGGCAGAGAGGTAGTTTCATCATGGGAAGGAGGAGGAGGCATGCATCACCTTTTGTTTAAGCAGAAGCATCTTTTTGGAATGCTATCCATTTTATCGGTTAGGGCTTGAACAGTGAGCAGCCAGGAGAGGCTGGATATTGTAATTAACACAAGTGGAGACAGGCTGCTGCATCTGCCTGCCTGCCTGGAGAAGAATAACCTGTTGAATTTGCTAGGAGCTATTGCTGTGAGGACAAGAGCTACAGTTACTGGGAGTACAGCAGCCACAAGTGGATGAAGTAGCTGCTTCAGAGCTATGCTGTGGGGAAGAGGCAGAGGCTTGGATATTGGATACTGGATGCCCCTTTGGGTTAGAGCCTCTGCTTTTGCCTCCTAAGCCTGGGGAGGAAGAACACGCAGCCTGTTCGCTTTTGGTTGGGTCAGCCAAGGATGGCTGCGCTCTCTCAGCACTTGAGGATCCTGCTGTGGAAGAACTGGCTGAGTGTCAAGAGGCAGCCGGTGAGTGTGAAAACACAGTAGTAGAGGAGGGGGACGTGGAAATCACAGGAGCTGAGGAGCGTGAGGAGCACTGGAGGAGAGGAAGGTCACAATATTGAAATAGAAATATTTTGAAGGCTGATGATAGAGGCAGAGGGAAGGAAGGGAAGGGAAGTGAAGTCAAGGTGGGAAGTTCCACTTCCATGGAAGTGCAGGTGGGTCTTTTAAAGGCAAAGTGATTGGGTCTTGCATTGGAGCTCATGCATGAGAGGAATCCAGACTGAGTACCACGGATGGCACTCTTGTTCCCTCGGGGGCAGTGGTCTGTGCAAACAAAGCCATGCACAAACTCCTGGGCAGATCTGAATTAGGGCTGCAGTGCTGCATCTGCTCCCATGTAAGCAGAACCCATGGTCAGTGTTACAGTCTCCAAGGGGTCCCTGGGGGACTAGGAGGGTGCTCTTGTATAGAGCCTTTTGTAAAGGATGGACAAAGAAAAAAGTAGCTCTGAGAGATGTAGGTAGGAGAGATTGCCAGTGCAGTCCAGTGTATTGCGAATCAGACACCCCACATAGTCGTCCTTTCCAAAAGATAAACCATTGTCAGCAATGTCCAGAGGGCAGTCTAAACCACAGCAGCAGCAGGGAGGCAAATGTTCTTTTGGGTGGCATTGCATGTGCAGGCAAAGCATTCTCAGTAGTTTTGTCCCAGGCTGGTTTCAATCCAGCTGCACTGGAATTTCAGCAGAAGCATGCTGCTGCTATTCATGGACTTGTATTGCAACCTATTGTCTTGCTAGTAATCCAAATGCAATAGCTTTTAAACTGTCGTGTTGAATGGAAGCTTTGGCAGATAAAGAAAATGCCGATATGAGGATGGAGTGAAACGCCTCATATCACCACATGCTTCTGCAAGGTCTGTTCTTGCCTGCCCTGTCCTGCCTCATAGTTCTGGAGCCTGATTGGGAGAGGTGCTGAATTCATCTGACTCTTTGTGATCCTCTACAGGAGCTGTGGATGTGCTGTGCAGTTTAGAGTGGTGTTATCTTTCACTGGTGCTGAAGATACAGCAGACTTTTTCTGAGATGCAGAGGAGTCCCAATAAATTACCTCTAATTTCTTGAGAGAAATTCTAGCAGCTTTGTTAAAAGCAGAAAGCTTGGGTCTCTTCCAGCTCTTGTGTACTCAGATTAAATGGTAACCTAAACCTTGCCTGTACTCCTGACTGTACAGTCTCACTTGCTTTAATTCTGGTTTCCTGTGGAGTTGAAATATCAATTCTGTCAAATTTAAATGTCCATTAAATTAAAAATCTGGCCGCTACTGATCACCACAGACATCCCCTGCTACCCTCCCTTATTTCCCCTTGTTTCAAATTGATGAGCTTGCTTAATCTGGAGAGGTTGTGAACCCAGATCACTGCTCACAAACACCTTCTGAATTTCTCTGTCCTCCTGTTTGTGGTTTTTCACCTGTGTAATCTGACTTCACTTATGGACCAGGCATTTACAAAGTTGTTTTTGTTTTTTGTTTTTTTCAGTGTGCTTGTTTTGTGAGGGAAGCATTCTGTTGTGTTTCTCAGTTTTTGTTAACCTATGATGGTGGTTTCTGCCACTGCAATGGTGTTGGCTGTCCTCGCTGGGGCTGATTGGTATGTCACAGAACGACCTGACACCAGGCAGCCCCTGCTGCCCAATGCAGACTTGAGTGCTTTCCTGCTCTGTTCATCAGCCTCTCCAAGGCTAGTAAACAGCTTTGCTTCTGCCTTTTTGCTTTACACTTTATTTCCTCTGAGAGCTTTCTGCAGAGCCCCTGGAGAGCCTGCCTCTACCTGTGCAGCATGGGGAGAGCTACAGCTTGTTAGGCTGTCAATTTGTTGAAATCAGCTGAAGCTCTGCATCGAGGCATCCTATGTGCCTCAATGCAGGTTATGAGAAAGGAATGGTCATGAGTTTAGGTGAGCGCCCTCTCAGGAGCAATGTTTAGCCTGTGTACCGAGGGGAACAGGAGAAATCAGTGCCTCTTGTATTTCTATTGCTTTCCATCTGTCACTTCTAGGCAGCTTGATTATTTAAACAGAGACAGGAGGGAGAGAAAATGTGCCCACATTCAGAGATACTAAGTAAGGTCTGAGCAATTAAATCTGCTTTTAGTAGTGAAATAATCCAACAACCAAAGGATTATGCAACCTACATCACAGTACTTAACGTCTCAAGAGCCAAACTGAGGTTGGTTTTTGCTCCATTCAAATCAACATGTTCCACCTGCAATCAGTTTGGCCAGGGTGGTTGTCTTGTTTTTGTTAACTAGAAATGCCTGGGAGAATGGGAATGCTGTTATGTTGCAACTGATGTACCCAGCTGCTATTAAGTCCAATTAAGTCAAAGGACAGAGATACTAAGGGAAGAGCTGTCTGGAAAGTGTGGAGTAGAAACCAAAATGGAGATCCAAATGGAGAGCTACAAAAATTTCCCTAAGTATTCATTTCTTCCCCAGCAATATGACAGATCTCCTGCCCTTCCTTTAGGCAGCCTCTGACTAATATCAGTTTCTGCGCTGTTACCCCATAATTTTACTTTAGCCTACGTGGTACTAAACAAGGAGGATATGTTAATAATACCGTTTGCATGTGAATTAATTGGAGTTAAATAGTGTGTTTGGGAACTGATTATAGGGAGAGCGTGTGATATAAAAAAATTATGAAAAGGTGTTAGTTTCAGTGATGAATCTTGTCGTAAGTTGGGAGTGCATATATAAAAGGCAGGAAGAGTACTGTCTGTTAAAGCTGAAATGTTGCTGAATGCTGAAATTACAGGAGTACCCTGTCTGAAGGGATGTGTGGGGAGTTGCCTTGTGGTTTGATGTCTGTCAGTTGCCTATTTTGGGGCATGAATCTTGCTCCTGCTTTCACGGCTGTGTCGTCTCATCAGGGATGATGGGGATGGAGTTGCTGTAAAACAACCATCTTTAAGCTGAATTGCTCTCAGGGATTTGTTTGTCTGTCTGTTTGTTTGTTTTTATGTTCCAGTAAGTGTTACAGGAACTGAAAACACTGTTACAGGCTTGGAATTACTTTGGAAAAACAGGTTTGGGTAATATGTGCTGATCTGAAAAAAATAGCAACACAAGGATGAAAAATGGGATGATTTTGAAGAAAGACATCATTACGTTTTCAAAAATTGGCATGAAGATAGCACAGCAATTTTGCAGCCCAGAGTAGTTTGAGCTTAACTACTGATGGATGGAAAACTCTAATCTAGTAAGCACAGTAGCAAGCTAGCCAGCTAGTGCAAAAGCAGTTGATTAATAGAATAATTGCATTTTCCTAGCTGACAAAAGTCCAAGGCTTGTAGTTTTAAGACTGACTTTGTGCCTCCTACCTAGATTGGTTTACTACACTAGATGATTAGCAGGTATTTCCTTCATTCTCATCAACCTTCATGTCAGAGACAAGAAGTCTATCATATTGAGCTCTATATTAATGTTTTTTATCCATCATACTAGGCCAATTTTATATCATCTCCCTTTTATCCCGGCTCATCTATGTGGTCTGCTAAAGTCTGGAAATGGAAAGGTGCCAGACACACATAAGGGTTGCTGGGGTCAGAATCGCATATGAGGGATCCTGGTGACTGGTGTCCAAATGTGACTCTTCCAGCTGACTAGTTTCATAACTCCATAAACCCCTTCCTTCACCATGCTTGAGCTTCATATAATGCAAATTACTACGATGAAATAATTTGTTTCAGCTCTACTATGAGGCTGAACTACTGTTTGTGAACAGCAGTGAAACTTTTTTGGGGAAAAATATCCTGTAGGCTTGTCAATTCACTTGTCAAACACTTCAGTTTTGGGGTATAATTAAATCAAAGTAATCTTTACCCATTGTTTCAGTGGTGCTGTTCACTGAAAATGAAACCAACTTTTCACACTTCAGTTCTTATCTTGCCATCAGCATGTCCAGAAGTCTTGTACTTCTCAGCGTGCTTTTACTATTGCATAGCAGTGTCTCCAAGCTGCATAAACAATGTCCCCCATAATTATCAGCCAAACTGAAGCACAGGAAGGCTTGTGTTATTTTCAGGCTTGTTATTTGCTCTTAAAATCTTATGTAGTTTTTCTTCCTGCGTAGATAGTACTTGGGGTTTAATAGCATGCATACCAAGACAGGCGTGATTTGCAATGCATCTTATAACTTATTTACGGTAGTACTTGTACATTCCAGACAAACTCTGGGACACATCAATACAACAAACGTAACCAATATATTTTCATTGCTCTTTTACAGGTATGGTCGTTCATTTTAATTTCCTGGCCTGTGGTTGTTTTCATAATCTTGGCCATTATCCGTCTCAAATTCCCTCCAGAACCACAGCCAAACTGTAAGTAACTGGTTTGTTTTTATGTCTTTCGGGTTTACTTCTCATTTCAGTGACCGATGTGTTAATTTTATGTGTTTTGTTACTTTTACAAGTTTAGTTCTTTATATTTTCCAGTGGAGGTTTTCTGGGCTGCGGCATGCTGTAAATAAAATGTCTGTGTTCCTCTGAGGTTGTTTATGGTTTTTTTCAAATTAGTTTTATAATTGGAAAACAACTTCAAAGAACCGTCTGATCAAGATGCACTCAGATACTGCTGTTGTAGGGAGCAATATAAATCTACACAATATACTGAGGGACAAGAGAGCAGCTGGGGGGGGATCTTGCTTGCTAAAGTGAGTAAAGGCATAGGCTTCAAGTGGGACTATGAAGGTGAAGTAACAAACATGAGATTGGTCAACATGAAAGATTTTGCCTCGTGTGCTATAGGAAAAAAGCACATATTCAGGCAGCTACTGCTAAGGCCCAGCTGAAGAGTGGTAACTTGTTTGACTCCTGTGACCTGATGGTATTGTGTGTCAGCCCTTTCTAGCAAGTCAAAAACCAGCTCTTTGGGAGGGTGAATATTTGGTGGTGGCTAAATGGGTGAAGAGTTTGCACAATCTGGCTTTTACTTGCAAGCCTTATTTCTTTGGGTCAGGGAATGTGTCTGCATCTCAGAACATGGGTGTGCTTGTACTTGCTATTAAAAACTTACACTGATTTATCAAGTCTGTATCACCATCAGAAGCAGCATGACCCAACCCTGGTCACATTGGTTCCTGAAGTTATGTGGTAAAAAAGAGCAAGGAGTTTATCCAGTTGGAAGCCTTTTTCTCTTCCACAGTGTTTATTCTGAGTTGGATAAAATCCCTGGTTCTGCTCGCTGTGGCTTCACAAGACGAGTCCTGGGGAGGGGAATGGGTGAAAGGGCTGGGCCCCTCTTTGCAGTGATAGTCTACCTTTGAGCTGGGAGAAAACAATCATGGAGCTACACTGTCTTTATTATCTGCTTATTTAGAGGGGTTCCTCAGACTTTCTGCAGGGACCCTGAAAGAATTTGCAAGGTTCTTGCCTCATGATGCACGCCTAGTCTGCTGATTTACATCTATGTGCTATAGCACAAAGCTGTGCTGGGAGCTGTTATTGAGACCCATAGTTTTGCAGCACAAGGTAGGAATAGGACCTCAAAAATTACTTTACTAAAATATTTGCAGTCTCCTGATTCATAGGAGAGACATCACCTTGGATGACCTGCATCAGGCTGTCATCAACTTGCCAAAACCTGGCAGGAGCAATGTTGGATTTTTGTATTTTGGGCAGGGAGACTGATGCAGGGGGAGAGGAGACATACTCTGACAGCAGTGAGGACAAGCAGTTGGTTTCCAATGTTTGTAGCTATCAGATGTGTAAAATGTGGCTGTGAGGGATCTGTGCTTGATGACGTGTGTGTGCATTGGAAGTGTTCAACCCAGTTAGAGATGTGTGTGATTCTCTGATTGCGAAGTCTTTTTCTGTATGAAGAAGGGCCATGTTGTGACATATACCAGATATGCAATTAGAAAAGCCATTGACCTGGAGAGCTTGCAGACTAATCTGACTAATGGTTTGTGTACCTCACTTTGTAGCAGGGGTGGAAAGCCAGAGTAAGTGACTTTTGGAAAGTACTTTTGGAAAGCTCTTTTGGAAAGAGCTTTTTATTGGAGAAGAACATTCTTGGTCTTTTAGGGTGGTATTTTAATCCCAAGGCCATCTGCTGTCAGCAAGAGACACCTTTAGGCATGTTACGTATTACACATCCTGCCCAAATTCCCTTGAACCAGTTGGAGCAGGCAAGATGGGGCATGTTGTACTTTGTGAAAACCCCAAGATTTTGCCAAGTGTGGAAATGGCAGTCCTCCCACACTGCTCCATTGGTTGTACTTCCTGTCCCTGATAAATCAGGTAAGATAAATGTCAAGAGAGCCAGTTGGATGGTAAAACATTTATTATTTTACTTTACATGGCTGTTAATTTGAATGTGTATTTATTTGGAGTACGTTTGCTCTGGGTGGTTGCATCTCTGAATTAATGAATTGGAAGGAATGTTCTTAGGAACTGCAAGTAGCTCCATCAGTTGTACTTTGAAAGAGAGGAGAAGTTTGGGCAGTGTATTTGGACTAGTTCCTTCTTCTTCCATAGATTAATTCTATTTAGGGACAAGACTTATTAAGTATGCAGGTAGAAGTGGATGATAGGAACTCCCTATTGCAAGAGAAGTTTTTATGCTGAAAAGTAATGGATGTGGTGTATTCTTGTGCCTCAGACATTCAGAGACCACCTAAGAAATCTGGGGAGATGAAGAAAATTAACCAAAGCACCAGTTTCTGCTGCTTTTCTAGTTAAACAAAAATAGCCACTTGACAATTACTGTCAAGCTGTTTCTACTTCTTCTGTCAGGAGACTATTCAGGTGGACAAAAGTCAGAAAGCACAGAATCAATGGCACAGAGACAGAATAAGCTTCTCAGATGCTGAGTTTTGAAACCTTAGAGATAACCCCATGGAAGATCTCAGTCTGTATGCTTATCTCATGTATTCAGGGCCACAGAAATATCATGAAATCTATTATCTGCTCAATTAAAACAGCTCAAATTCGATACAGTAAGTTCTTCTGAAGGATGTCTAATATACATTCAATAAGCTGAGGATTACGTAGAGAAATTACCTACCAAATATCAATCAAGAATGAACAAGTGGGAAGAGCTTCCTGCCAGAGCAAGTTGCTTGGTTTGCTTTATGTTGCATAGCACCTAATGCAGTGGGAGTTTGTGCCAGATTGAACTCTGAAGGGAAATGACATGCCAAATAAGTGTCACCAGTCAAGAGGATGCTTATAGGAAAATTAAGAACTGAGGAAAACAGGGAGCAGAAATTCATTTGATATGTAGTTTTCTTCACAAGTAAAGCATCTAGTATTTAAGAGTCAAAAAACCTCCTCTCTTTCTTCCAGGCATCTGTTTGATAGTGTATTTCCAAGTCAGCAGAGATTATTGTAGGGAGAAATGAAAGCGAGATTTCTCTTTCTCTGCATATACAGTTCCTGTGATGATCTGAGAGTCTAACCACACAAAATCCCCATCCAAATTACTATGCACATCACAGTTGTGGCTTTTGACCTTTTTATTACAGCCCTTGCATTTGCTGGAAGGTATTGGGATGTGTTTTGTGGCATACATATGGAATAGGAAGCTCTGGATTGGAAACCTACATCATGAAATCCAGTGAACTGGGTTTGAAGGTATCTTCCAGGTTTTCATGACTGTATCACCTGTTTTCTAGACTGATTATGGACAAAAGTCCCTTTCCATCACTGCAGGTTTTTGCAAGGTATGGGAATTGTGTGCGAGATACAATCTGTCCCTCAGGGCTCAACCCACTCAGTCTACAGAGAAGCTCAATTACACTCTTTGCTTTAACTAACACTGTCACACCCTGTCACACCCTCCCCACCCGATTTCTTCCTTTTCTGTTCTCCTTCTCTCCCCTCCTGTTGGTTTGACCTCCTCATTATTCTCTGTAGAAGCTCTCTTGGGTGTGGTTAGTTGTCCACTCATTCAGAAACCCTGTTCTTTAGTGCTGTGGAGGAGATGTTGTAGAAACTTTGCTCTCCTGTTAGACCCAGGTCTCTGCTGCCCCTGGCTTTCCAAGGGACAACCAGTGGGCTGCAAAAGCCATGCCTCATTCACAGATATTTATCCTTCTTCATGGAAGGAAACTGTGTTCCTGGGTCTGGTCTTAAAATCCACCAAATCCTTTCTGCCAGGGAATTTGTTGCCTGAACACTTCTCAGTGAAGCACATCTTACCCTTCACCTCAGAATTTTCACCCAGATATCACCACCCCTGTGGTGATGCCTGCAGGGTATATTGTGTTCACTCAGATGTATTCGTGATAGACTCTGCAGCAGAGTGCTCTGCAAGGCTGCTCTTTGCAGGCAGTGTTCTGGGGGAATATCATAATAGTTGAGCACTAGACTGTTTGCCAGTACCAACATAGCTGTTTAGGTCTAGTTTATAGCCAGAGCTGCATGGTACAGCACTGTGTAGGAACAAATACTCATACTCTGCTCTCATTTTTGGCTCCACCAGTGGTCCTGGAAAAGGGCCCAGGATAGGGGCATCTTTGACCTGTACTCCATTCAATCTTACTGTGATCAGTAGCTAGGATTTGAACAGGTCCAGAATTAGTTGGAAAAAATCAGTGTGAGTCACAGAGAGAGCACAGATCTGAGATGCCTTAGGAGAGAGGCTGTGGCTGCTTGTACCTGCATCTGGAGCTTTTCTGTAACTCCTGTGCTGACCACTATTACCATGTTAGAGGTAACTGAAGCAGGAGTTACCCTGGTCAGGGCAGCGTCAGAAAAAGAGGCAGAATGCTCTATGTAGCTTGGAAGAAAAGGATTCTCATAGAATCATAGAATGGTTAGAGTTGGAAGGGACCTTCAAGATCATCAAGTTCCAACCCTACTGCCATGGGCAGGGACACCTCCCGCTAGACCAGGTTGCTCAAAGCCCTATCCGGCCTGGCCTTAAGTGCTTCCAGGAATGGAAGTGTTTACAATTAATGCAGATGGTATCCCCTTTCCTGTACCACTGGGAAAGGGGATATGGCATCTGGTGGTGATGGGCACAAGGTGTCTCTTCTGCCAAGTGGATGCCAGCCAGCACCTATCACCCTCCATCCTTGTCACCCATATGTGTGTTTGGCACCCCTCTGGCTGTTGTGGCAGTGTGCTGCTACATGAGTTCCCCCTCTGTGGGTCTGCCCAACTAAGGACCTCAAGCCATTTTTAGCTCTGTCAGTTCCCTACCTCAATCCCAGCAGTGCGAATCCCAGTCTGGTGCAAAACCCCTTAAACTAACTTTGTCCCACAGTTAACAGAGAAGACCTTGATCTGGGTTAATTCTCAATGTGAGCGATGACTGTGGATGCTAGAACATATGTGAGGGCAGGTGGCATGGAGCAAGGTGGGCTACAGCATTATTCTTCCTTCTGAGATACCATCCTGGAGATGAGAGAGCTCTGAAAATATGCTTGTACTTCAAAGGAATTTGCTTCGTAGTTGGAGGGACCTGAACTAGTCTCTTCCCAGCAGGGTGGAAACATTAATAGGTTCCCATGCTAATTACAGGGAGTTGAGATGGTGGCTGAGCTACAGAGGCCACTCCATTCTTTTGGATAGGTCATGGTATTTATGTAAGGCGTAATTCACCCCAAGGGTTCAACCTACTCTGTATACAGACAAGCACACGTCAGACTTCGGCTCTCCTTCACCATTTGCCTGTGGTGGAGCAGCCCCACTCCATGTTTTCCTTACATTGCTTCTTTTTCCTCATCCTCTTTTCTAGCAGTTTTCTCCTCTTTTCTAGACAACCCAACACCAGATTTTTGTCTGTGGTGTGATTAGCAAAATGGCCTCATCAGGTCCCTCCTTGCTTTGGTGTGAGCTTTGTTATGTTTCTTTTTGTTGTGTTGCTGTTGTGCCAGGGAGCAGACTGCTATATAATGCTCTGTTTCATTGAAACAATGCTGAAGGGGGCTATAAATTATATTAATTATCCCTGCACTTGCTGGAATAGACATATACATTGACTTCCTTACATACATAAGCAGTGCCCAGCCATACAGTTCCCCACAACTTGCCCAAGCTTCCACTTATCTCACAGACCCACAGCCTGAACAGAGCGCTGTGATGTTTGTAATGGCTCCCTTTTCATAAATGTCTGTACCTCCATATCTTTCTATGGACTTTTCTGCCTGGTGAGGTGTGATTGAAGGGTATTTCAAGTTGAAGATGGGAGCTCCTGTGTTACCAGTGTTTTTTCTTCCTCGCTGAATTACAACAGGGCCTTGGGGCAGTCATTTAATTCTAATTGACTTCCTGAAGCATCTGAATCCAGACACTGGGACCTAGAAGCGTGGAAGGACTTTTCCACAGGTACTGAGCAGTTTGGCTTGCACTGAAGTTAGCAGTTGTTGATGTCTGTGTTTCTGGAAGGCAGGTCACTTTTGTTTAAAGAACCTGGGCTCTGGATGCACTCAGCATCGTACAACACTGGTTTAGTAAACACAGCTTTCGTGCAGATTTTTTTTTCCGGCATTTAGATATGGACTTAGGCTTTTAGGTTCCAATTGCAGCTGGGGAATGTTCCCACTCTCTTCTTAGGTCCTGTTTGTGCAGTGTCCTACTGCTCATACATACAAGAGCAAGTTAGCTGTATTACAACAAGACCAAGGCAGCCATGTCTGCATTAAATGTTGCTTTAAAAAGCCCTGTAGGAAAAGGGCTATTGTACAGATCCCACTCTCTCTGGGTGTGTTTGTGCTTCAGGCAGTGGGGTATCCCTCCACAACACAGTAAACCTCCAGTGCGATGCCTCCCCATCGGCTCTGCCTTGCAGTGCAGACATCAGCTCTGTAATTTCCCTGTCTTGACCTGAATTTGTAATACCTCCCGGAAGGCTTCTGTCTCCCTTCCTTTGTTTGGTTTGTGGATTCTTTCTCCTCTCTTTAAAACTTCTTTTTGTCCTGCTCCTTTGCAATTTTTATGCTCTCTAGTCTTTATGATTTATCTCCCTGATCAGTAGGTGAACCCAATGCATTAATATTCAAGTGCTGATTTTTAATTTATTAAGTAAGGGGGCGGAAGGTGAAGGTCTGTGGGCGAGCAAAACTAGCTTGCCTAGTCTTAATAAGCATGGAAGGAGTTGCTGTCTGCTCTGGGCTGGTCTTCTTATTTGCAGAGCCTGAAATGTTAGAGGGAAGAATTAGGCAATAAAAGGCCACTAGCACAGGGAGGAGTCTTGTAGTGGGTTGTCTGCTGCTTGGATCTCGCTGTCAGAGAGACAGCAGGCAACTGAGGACATTGTGTTATTGGGACACTCAAGAAAACAAAGATGCTATTGCTGCAAAGATGAAAAATGCAAGCTCTTGTATGTCATCAAGCCAAACTGGGCTTCTTGGGAGTTGAATGAGTTTTCTGGGGTCCTGCTGAGCTTACATTTAGAAAAACAGGAGCTAGGTAAATCAGGGTGGACTATGCGGTGCTGAGCCCAGCTGGTGGGTTTCCCTGCACTGTGTGCCATCCAGACCTGTGCTGGTGTGTGCAGGCACCGCCGGTATTTGAGCATACTGTGTGTCCCCTTGCAGCGTGAACCTGTCCTAACATACAGTAGTGATGGAAGCTTGCAGAGGAACAAAAAACGACTCTGGTACAATACATACTGAAGCTGTTTAGTGTCTTGTGACTTTGAGATAAGCTCAGGGAACCTTTTTTCAGTGCTCACCAAGTGCAATTGCAGAGGCGAATGGCAGTTCTGCTGGCTGGCTGAAATAAGGTGAAAGAAATCGCCCGCTAACTCTGGACTGGTTTTAAAAATGGGCTTGGTGATATGAAAGGCAACAGTGTAGGGACAGTGCAATACCAAACTATTAGCTCTGATCCAGGACAGCTCTTAAGGATGTGTTTAAACCTGATTCCTGAGTAACCCCATTAAAATCAGTACTGTGCTATGGACTTGGGACACACTGAACAAGATTTGGGCTGTACTGTCAGGAATGATAACAGTTACTGTCCTTACCTCCATTTTTTTGCAACAAGTGTAGGACTGGTCTTGCAGGTGTGAAAAAGGAAAAGGAAAGGCTTAGCTGACATTTCTGTCCTGGTCCTGCTCCCACTAACCTAGGTAATGAGGAACAAGCAAGCCCATTTTTTTAAGATGTGAGTTTCCAGAGTGCTTAAATGTCACAATGTCACAACAATACACATGCCATGGCAATTAAATTAAATATTCATTTTTTTTTATAGGCATCAAGGGATAAGCTAGCCTGCTATTTGGACCACTTTCCATGTCTGTAAAAAAAAAAAAAAGTTAAAAAAATCCTGCTTCAAAATTAGTCTTATTCCCTAGATTCGATGATTGAGTTTAGCTTTTGGAGCAAGATCAAAGGTTCTGGCATTATTATAAAGCTTTCTACAAAAAAAAAGGCAGTGTAAGTTGTTACTAATGAACAGATTTGAACAAAGCAGATTTGAACACGTGTAATTGAAGAGAAAAAATGTCAGCATCGTATCATGAAACAGGCATGCTTGTCTTTTTGACTGTTTAATGGAATAAAGTTTAAAGCAATGCTGTGTGACTATGGACAGGAAGCTAAGGAAGACTCGAAAGGAAGCTAAAAGGTTTTGTGTACACAATACAGTTAAACATGTTGCTTAGAAAACTGGGAGGACATCACCGTAGCAGTAAATGTTCTCATTATATGTTTTGTGACTTCTAAGACAGATAAACACCACAGCTGATAGTCAGAATTGTCACTCTGGGTTAGACCCCCTGCTGCTGCTTGGTTTTGATTGAGAGAGGGGTAGGAACACAAAGCACAGTGTGCCTCCTCAACTGGAAAAAATATCTTCAAAGGTTTAAGGTTTCTTCAGCCAGAAGCTGAAGAGGTTGAATACAAGTGATCATATTTAATAGCTACTGACAAATCTATTTTTGTGACTTTTTCTAATTCTTTTTTAAATTAATGCCTGCTTTTCAGTATATACCACCCTGTGGCAATGAGTTCCACAACACTGTGATATTTGTTAAAATATTTCTGTCTCTTTTGGATATTGCCTCATGATCTCATTGTTTCTTTGTCCCCATGTTGAGAGGAATGATAATTTATTCAGCCTTTTCATCACTGATCATGATCTTACGCATTACTCTATCAAACCACTTTTTGGCCATCTCTTTCTTTGCTTAAGAGTCACAGCTATTAAGTCTCTTTGTATAATTTAGCAATGATTGAATGCATTTTCAATTAAACACAATACTTCCTAATGAAGTCATTTGCTCATTAATGCTTCTAATTCACCAGTGGGGGAGTTAAGATTTGTATGGATTTTTTATGAACTATGGAAGGAATAGGGGAGGACTTAATGCATAAGGTATATGTATATGCAGTGTCAGAGTGTGAAATAGGAAGCCAAGAGGATTTTTTTGTGCCCAAGGAAGGGTAGTGATATGACACTAAACTATGGATGGACAGAAAACAGAAAAACTCAGTGTGCTTTTTTAAATCAATGGGGAAGGAGGAAGAAAATACAGTTAACGTACCTAAATGTATTTGTCAAGTAGTCATTTATAATGGAATATAGACTTTGTCTGGTTTTACAGGATGGATGGCAGAGCAAGATAAGAAGCCCTGAAACCAGAAATATGGTGTGGGCAGAAAAGGGAGAAGGAATGCATGGGTGATATTTTGAAAGGAAAAGATATGGTTTGTGTAGCTCCATCGTCTTTAAGAGGTTTTGCATGTTCAAATGACGGGGCTGCGATACAGTTAGCATCTTGCAGAGGAGCAGAGCTGAGACTGGGGAACTGAGGGTGAGGAAGGTACTGAGTGAACTGGTTGCTAGTTTACACAATTGATCACTGGCTGATATAAATCAGTGTAACGTGTATTGAACTGATAACTTGAAAATACTGCCTATTTCTTTTCCTTTGCTCTGGTGTGGATAATAATGGCTGTTATCCTCCCAGCACTTGCCTGCTTTGGAGCAGGCAGCCTCATTGCTGCAGGCTGAAGCTGGGGACACACACTGGGGGCTGTGTTTACGGTGCTGTGCCTGCAGCCAGCTGAAATGCCCGTTTCCTTGAAATGAATGGTTGGACTCAGCTAATGCAAATGCCTGAAACCTCAGTGCAATGAAAGAAGCAAAATCAATGCGGCAACGTAAAACGTGGTCCATTTAGATTTAAACATTTCAGTCAATTTCAATTAATCTTATAGATTGTAGTGAAATAGTAATTTTCATCTTTCTTGTATGACATTTATTATTGCTCTGACATTTTTCATTATTATACCAAGCACCTTTACCTGAAGAAAACAAAATGTCTTGCTTGTGTTGAACGGAAGCATGTTGGAATTTACAACATTTAGGAAAGTAAAATAAATTAATTTTCTTAATTTTATTCTGAATGAAAGCAAATGTGGAAATGCCAGAATTTCCAGTGGCACGCATGTATTAATTACATGCTTCTCATTTGTGTTATTACTGCTGTGCATACCTTTTCAGCTGTTGGAGATGTGTCTGACCTAGCTATATTCTACTGAGCAGAGAGAACCCAGTGCTGAGCCCTCGGCCTCTTTCTGCCCTTTGGGATGCCTGTCTTATTTTCTTCAGATTTGACGCCCTTCTTTCATTGGTGACAGAAAATCAAAGCTCTCGGTGAGAGGAGACAGCAGAAAGCCTCTGTGCTTGGGATGCTACTTCTGGCAAGCCTAGAAATCAGTCTTTACTAACATGATACGGTTCTGGGCTCAGATTTCCCTTGCAAACAAGTCCATTTGACAAGAAATGCGCTAGTGACCTCTCAGACATGGGGTAGCAGTGGGTGCAGTGATCTCTCCTGCTTGGCTCACAGGCAGTGTGGTGGGGCCCTCCAAAGGTAACGGTAGTTTTAGGAAATTAAATGATTTAAAGCTAAGGGCAGTGAGGAGAACAAAAAATTATGTTGTGTTGTGTATCTGCTGCATTGTGTGACGTGGTATCACCAAGTTGGGGACTGCAGGGCTAGGGAAAGCCATATTCCTTGGATATGGCATTGCCATTGACTTCAGCAGAAGAAGGAACTGCCTTGTGCAGTGTGCAGCAGACTGAAGGGATTCCCAACAATAGAAATACTGTAAAAACCACTAATGCTGATAGGTGTTGTGTTTTAGGTTGCGAAACGGTCCCCACTGAAACACTGTCCTTTAAAATTTGCAGAATGTTTACAATTTTCTGCCAATAACGTTTTGTAGCTAGTGCTTATGTTGAGTACTAATGTAATTGATGTACTAGATAAATCTCAGCCAAGGAGGGACAAGTAGTTAAGAATGTTTCCTGAAGCACTGAAGAGGGTCAGAAGCCAGTTTCCTCACTAGCCGTCCTTGCAGTAGTGTACAAGGCTGACACACGTAATGAATTTGTATGTGTGGGCAGAGCAGCCCGTGTGGCTCCATGGGGTCACGTCTTCTGACCACAAGCAAATGGATGGGAGGGCAGGAGGATGGAGCAGGGAGCACATTAATCTCTTGACTCACCTTCTCATCAGTAAATTCTTTTCTTTGCAGGGTGAGGGGGAGTTACAGGAAATAGCTCTGAGGCTTATACGCTTGGACTCCAGAATCAGCCATATTTCCTGCACAGTGCCTTGTGCTGTGGCTCTGCTCTGATCTCAGGCACACTGGCCAAGGAGAGGCAGCAGAGTGAAGCTGAGCTTCCTGTGGCTGCATTGCTCAGCTTCTATTAAATTAGGTTATTAGCCCCTGAAGGACATGATTTTCAAGGCAGTATGAACAGGGGGACAAGTTGCTTGGTGGGTCTGATGGTGGTGAGATTGACTGCTTGTTGTCTGGAAGAGACAGGCTTGGCCAGCCTGGCCACCATGTTCTTTGCTTGGTGGGGCTGATGCAAAAAGAAGGCAGTGTGCACAGTGTGGCTCCTTCAGCACCATCAGCTTGCCACATCAGAAAGTAAGGGTGGGATTCATTTGCCAGCAGTGGGTGTCTGCAGAAAGGGTGCCTGCATCTGAACCAGGTCTTCACACTTTCTTGGAGTAGGTGGAGATCTCAGCAATGTAGGCAGCAGAGCCAACATAATGATTCATTTTATCCTGACAGATGGAATACTTTGTGTGTGTGTGCTTGACACAGAGCATGGTTCTACTAGATACTCAGAATTAAGAACCAGCATAGGTCTAAATTACACCACATAAGAATTTGGCCCAGACATTTCAGATTTTTCTGTCTCAAGGTCTCACTTGAAAAACTTCTTTAATTCTCTAACTGCTTCTTCCAGAAAAGTCCACTTTGGCATCACCGCTGCTTTTGTGCTGAGAGCATCATGGGGTTGCACAAGTTCACATCTGTAGTGACTCAGTGATGGATCAGGCCCCATGGTTGTAACCAGGTGCCAGGAAACTGCTTAACATCTGAAGCGAGTTGGCAAAGCCTCACTGGATGCCTCAATCGCGTTGGGATGATGATGTCTTCACAGGCATCACATCACCACCATGACAAGCAGCACTTCCAAAATTCAGTTCATGAATTCCTGCCTCTTCATTTTTCAGCTTGCTGTTTCAAAAGAAAAGAAAAGAACGAGCTAGTGCCATCACCATGGTCTTATGCTGTCAACCTCACTTGTGATACAGCAACTGACTGTTTAATTGTTCACTTAGTTCAAAGTGTTCCACCTGTGAGCCCAATTTTAAAATTTGTTATTGCTACTTACATCTCAAGGAAGTATCTTCTGCTGCTCTGGATTCAGCAGGATCTCTTGCATAATTGTCTTTGTAAGCCTCTCGTATCTCTTCAGAGGAAACCAGCACTCCCTGAGCTCCCAGTCACATGCTTGTGTTTCCAACTCTGCCATCCAGATAGGAGTTACACATCTTTAGCTCTTCCAGGTTTCCTAAGAGACATGAGCTTAGTTCCTGGACCTGTTTGTTGTTGGTAGATGTGAATGGCAGTGGAGGCTGCAACTGTTTTCCTCCCAGCTCCTACCTGTCTCACTTCATTGTGGTTATGCTCTTCATCCTGAATTCATGGCTTCCCAGGTCTTTAAAGCTGCATTTTGGTAGAGACACTGATAAAGTAAGGTCTGTGGTGTACATTTTTGGATTGGGGTGTGAGCCAATTTCCTTCATGGGAATAAGAATGCGGGAGATCAGAAGGAAGACAAATGCCAGTGTGTGAAAAATACCATTTTGCAGGGTTATAATTGGTGATCTCAAAGGGCAAACGTCCCGAACACAGCAGGAATACTCACACAAGGATGCTTCCAGATTAAAGTGCCCTACTCTAAAGTTTCCCTCATGGGCAGCAGACTTAATTACACTTCAAAACCTTTAGAGTGGCATATGTTTGGTCCTTTGGCCCCGACACCAGAAGGACTGCCTGTAGGGATAAGAGAGATCATCTACTTTCCTTGGTGCTCTGTGATTACTGGAAGCTGGCTCAACCTGCTGTGTAACGCCAGGGGGAGGCAGGGAGTGTTGGGGGAGCTTCCCACAGCAGGTAGACTTCTCCTCTGGCATGATATCTCCTGTAATTTTCTAGGGCAGTTCTCTGCTGAGCTACACAGCAGAATCATACCACCAATCAAAATGGGTGTCATTGACCCGGCAGGTCTCAGCAGTCCTCTGTGCCTGTTGCCATCTGGCTTGAAACAGTGGGAACTCCCATGCTAACTGATGAGCTTTTTGCATTTTGATGCCAAAATGCAGTGCACACTCATGGGCCGTGACCAGCTGTGCTGAGGAAAGCTCAGGAAAGTCAAGTCTCCTTCGAGGAGACAGACAGCCATGTAATCTACCCAGCACTGCCATCCCCTTTGGGAACATCTGTTTTTGACCCCTGCTATAATTAATAAATGTAGTACAAATGTAGCATGATGTCCTTGTTGGAAGTGTTAGAGAAAAAGCTGTGCCTGGGCAAGAGTCACAGGTCATCTTTGGAGACCAAAGAGCAAGGTAATCAATTACCACAAGCCTGCCTGTGGGCTTTTTGTAAATCTGGCTACTTTCCATAGTAGAAATAATAGCAATGTTCTTTGCCAGGTAATTTCCCAAATTATTTTTTTAAATAATGTGTTGCTGTGATCCAGCAAAAGAGTTTGGAGATTTATTAGAGCATTCGTCACTGAGAGGAAAGCAGCTGGTGAACTCTGTGGGCTGGCAGTAAGCTGTATGGGGCAAGTGGCACATAAAATACTAAAGTCTCTAATTGCTCAGGTCCACTCTGTGTTTGCAGAAGTGGGAGACAGGGACATATATCTCACCCCTCAGCGCTGGCTGCCAGCATCACAGGTCACCAAGCAGATGGTACAGGAGCTGCTCTGAGATGGCAGAAGACACAGAGGGGGTGGAGGTGATAGATTGTTCGTCTCCCTTCCCTGGGCAGGTCTGCACAAAAAGCAAAGGAGGCTGTCTGGTCCTGGACCTGTTGCCCCTTCCTGTGGTAAACGCTGAGACAGAGCCCTCTTTTAACAACCTGGCTTGAAACTGAATCTTGTGGTGTTGCATAGAAACGCACCCAATCAAGTCTTGGAGAAAATGCTCTTACGGGTGCTTCAAGTTACTCTGGCCATGTGCCTGCTTTGATTTTATTTTTTAAAGGCTGGAATGAGAATATCCTAAACCTAGGGTGGTTTGTTGCATTTTGGGATGGAGGGAGAAAATCTGCAGTTGCTTTGGGACCAACAAATAGCTCGACTCTTTTTCCTATTAAATAGCCTTTCATGGCTTTGTCAGTGTTGAAGAGGGGCTTCTAGTGGGATTTGGCAAATAGTGCTGCCAGGGTGGAGTAAAAGAGCCTCAGTGAAACTGAGAATCAAGCCTGTGGTTTAGAAAGAGAAAATAGCACATACTGAGAGAAACACATGACCTGTCTGCATCATAATAATGGCATTTTCTTTCTTTTCCATCTTCCAGGTTATCTTGCACCCCGAAACCTTCCTAGTGCTGGCTTCTTCCCGTTCCTGCAAACCGTGCTGTGTGATTCAGATGCCAGATGTAAAGGCACACCGTACACACCAGAAGATCTGCTGCCAAGACTTAATGATATCTCATCTCTCAGACTGTGAGGAAATCTAAATATTATCTGGGTGTTACAAGCTGTCAACCAAAACTTGCTTTGAGGTGAAGGGAGCAGCCATGCACGTGTGTTTGTGCAAGTGTGTCCACAACATATATATCTCAGATACCTGGATACTTAGAAATGAGAATATGTGACATGGGACGCTTGCAACATGGGACACTTTAAAATGTTCATATTAGGGACAGCTATCAGTAATGTGTCATTTGATCCAGGCTTGATAGTAGAAGAGAATTTTACTCCCTGAGAACAATGCTTCTGCTTACCCAGATAAAAACAAAGAAACTTTTTTTGCATGATTGTGGGTCAGGTCCTGCAGGGTGTCAGTACTTGTACCAAGAGCAGCCTAACATGTGGATCTACCACTCTGGTGATTGGTTCGGGACACTTTGGGTAGAAGTGGCAAATGCTTCCGAACAGCTCTAGATTGAGGTACACTTGTTCTGGAGCAACTGCTCTTCAGTAAATCCTCCATGTGACAACCAGAATGAGTGTTCTCTTTGCAAGCCATCAAACATATTGGGAAACAAATGAAAATGAGGAAACAATTTTTGCCCACAAAAGCATGTAGGTTTGCCGCGTGGAGCTGCCTGGGCATGTTTTGTTGGAAGGTCAGTTTATCGAAATTGAAATGTTCAGTGGAGGCATTTCAATTTCATTGATGTTCCAGTTGAAGCCAAGTAGCATTTGCTTTGAGACGTGCCAGCCAGGGTTGTTTTTACATCTTGGCTGCCTGGTTCTGGCACATCCCTGGGGAATGTGCTACTCTGAGGCCTGACTGGTTGACTGAGAGCTGAAAACCTGGACATCTCACATACAAGGTCCCTGGTTGCTTATCTTTACTTGCAAGTGAGAGGCTGCTCCATAGTGGCTATGTCAGACTCTCAAAATCCCCCTTGGTCAGACCTTGAGGTTCTAAAGAGCTAAGGTGGGCCCCATGCCTTCCACCAGAGAGCCCATCAGGCAGCATGGTGGATCCTGGGGATTCCTCATGGATCCTTCTCATTCAGTGCAGAGGGACTGTGATTTCACAAGCCAAGTCAATGGTCAGAATGTCTCCACTGGTTAGAAGGGGTCTGGCTAACTAAATTTGTGGATGACAAGTTACACGAGATGAATCCTAATCAAATTCAAGGTCACACAGCAGAAGGGGACAGAGCCACACACAGGCTAGATGTCTGGATTCACAGCTCTTCACTCATTTCTTCTGTGTCAATGTTTTGCCCTGGGTATGTTAATCAATGGTTAATTTTGGGCATTGAAATGAAGAAACGGGAACTTCTAGTGCCAAAGCTAGAGGTCTTCCATGGGTTTCAACAGCTACAAATCCTCCTTGTTTTCTGTTTTTAATTTCTGCACAGCTGTTTAGGAAATAACTGATCTTGCCTGCCAACTGAAAATGCAAGGATTTGGCCAAACTATAGCTCAAGTCACATGAGTCATTAATAAGCACCTTGACCACTAGTGATGCTAGAAATTGGCTGTGTGAAGTATCATACAGCTATGTGGGTATACCTACCCTGTGTGGTCAACATCAGCTTTAGAAATACATTGTATTCTACCAGAAAAAAACACCAACTATTAAGTAGCCACAGCAATACTAGCAGGATACAGCAGAGTATAAAACCTCAGCAGAAGGTTGACTGGGTAGGACAAAGCTCCAGAAGCCAACACGAAGAGATGCAGCTCTGCCTCAGGAGCAGAATCATTGTGCATGAGTTTGGCACAAAGGCACAGTATTTAGGCTGTGGCCCTTCACTGTCTGGGTATACTGTTGTGTAATGTTACAGAGCTTGTAATATTCAGGGAATCCAGCCTATTTTCCCCCCTCCCATTGTGCAACTCACTGAAGCTCTTATTATATTTTGCCCTTAACCTGTGTCTTACCAGTGTCCAGCCGAGAAAATGGGCAAGATTCTCATTTTTTATTTGCTTAATAAAAGGGAAATACAACATCTTCCACCCTTTCTTTTCCCCTGTGGTGAAATGTTTGGGAAGGATAAAGTTATGTCCTGATGTCTTCAAGAATTTCTTGGTAGGGGCATACACCTGCTGTTAAAGTTGAGAGCTGTTCCAGCTTACTTCAAAGCTTCTCTGCTCAGTCAGAAAGTCATTAACAGTGCCATGAAATTCTGCACTGTTTCTTCTGCTGGGCATATGTTGGTGAAGGACAGAGTAGGACTTGAAACAATGAGACCTTCTTTCCAGAAGTGGGAATTTGTTTAAGACTAAATACATATGTCAAACCTTGCCTGTCATTGGTGTTCCTGTAGAGTGGGCATGAATGCAGTCCCCTCCATCTGTTTAGTGTCTAAGGGCACGGCAGTGTGCTTCCCCAAAATAGATCCCAGGCCTCTAGAAGGAACCAGACTTTTGCACAACATAGATTTCAACACACCTGCCATGAAATCCAGCTATAGACCCATTCTGAGTCACACCGTAGTTAGGTGTACCCTTAAACGTAAGAAACTCTGTGAGTTGTTACAAGTTACATCTTTTATNTTTTTTTTTTTTGGTCTTTTCTTCCCCCAGTAAGCGCATGAGCTCATCAAGTGTGGCCAAGGACAGTCATCCATCACCATGGAGCACAGATGTTGCTAAAAGCAGGAATGCTTCACTGGGTAGGTTATTCACGGCCGGGCAAAGTTCTGGTCTTTAAAGGATGATCTTTTGAAACTCTCTGGACAGAGATGCAATTCCTCGACCACTGTTAAAATTATTTATGTATTCCATACAGGCACATGACTATGGCTATGACATTAGTGTAAATTCTTGGGAATACTTGCAAGTAACTGTCCATAGAAAATGCTTTTGGAATTCGACCAAGAAACCAGGATTAAATTGTTGTGCTTCAAAGGAGCAACTTGAGGTTGCAGACTGTTTGGACATTAATTAAAGACCTGGCTTTTTATGGAATATTACCCTCTTACTTCCTACAAATTGTCCATAAACAACTTACTATTCTTTTCAGATGTATTTCTTATTCACAGTTTTCCAGCAGATAAGTCATCATCTGTGCCACAGTGGGTATTTATTGTCGGTGATGCTCTCCTCTGATGTGACTCTCTTTCCTGAAGAAACTTTCAGGCTTAAATTTTCCATAAAATCATTACAATTATTATTTATTGATGGCCAGTACTATCCTCAAGCCATCAGGACGGGTAGTCCTTTCTCCAGGGAGATCACAACCAACTGAATGATTACAAATTTGCATTCTGTGACTGTTCTGTTCCAGCCATTCACTGTTCCAATTAGCATTCCTGCCAATGCACTCACTCTTTGGTGTACAGGCAGAAAAAGACAGAATGCAAAAGAGACTGAATGCAGAGGCTTGGGGGAAAAAACCAAAATCAATGAGCAGTTATGGGATCTGTCAGTTCACATTGATGGTCATGTAGGAACTCAGTTCCACATCTTATTTTAAAGAATAAAATAAAAGTCTTGGGTCATAGATCCTGCTGGTATAAACTGGCATGGCTCCTTTGGTTTCAGTGAGCTGTGTTGTTTGAGAGTGTAGCTCAGTGCAAGTGTTGGCTTTGGTGTGTGTCAGCTGGGCATCTGGCAGTGGGCCACCATGTATTTTGGGCAGCAGTGCTCCAAGTGTGTGTTGGAGCCATTTCTGAATAACGAGTACCACCCACTGGTGCCAAAGGCACCTGGAGAGTTTTTTCTTACAGGGCTGTTGAATTGAGCTGATGGGGGCTTCCTTTTAAGGCTACTCATCTCTCTCTTTGCGTGGGGGAGCTGTAGGAGTAGTGGAAACTAAAGTTTAGCTGCAAACAGATAGTTAAATACATCTAATTTTGAAAAAGAAGTTACAGAAGGAAATAATGTAATCCAGAATTTAATTACATCAGAAAAAAACTTAAGTAATTACAAGATGCCATTGGTGGCATCTTTGGAAAGAGATGAATAATGATGGCATGCCCCAAGCTGTAGTCAGCTGTCCTGTGTCATGGTTTGATGTAGGAAAGAGGTTAAAGGACATTAAGTGAAATACAGTGTTTCAAACTGTTACTACAGCATTTGGGGAGTTGGTGTCCCATGGAGAAAAAGCCCTTGGGAATATTTCGTCACCATCCAACTTGACTTCCAGCATCAACATGTTCAACAAAATCCTCAATTTTGGGAAGGTAAGTTTGCATTTGCATAATAGCTGAGTGTGAACATTTATGTATAGTCATATCTTAAGAGTTGGAAGCTCAAAGAATCAACATACAGTTTCTATTGCTTGTGGATCTCCCCTGTTATGCGAATGTGCTTTATTTTGGGAAGAGAAAGAGAGTTATTGTGGGTGGATTTTTAAGCTCTGTGGTAAATCTATTATCTTCTAAGCAGAAACCCAATAAACCAGACACCGTGGGACTTAATACCTTGAATTAACAAACATGGTCACACACAATGCCTTGAGATATTTTGCTCAAAATTTGTGTGAGTTAAAAGTGTGTAGTGTGTTTTCTTTCACAGGAAATCAACGATACAATGTTACAGGCTTTGCCCTTGAGTTTGTCATTTGCCCACTATACTACTGCATCAGAGATGCTGTGTGTTTATTATATAGGTATTGACTCTGTATAGGAACAACTCCTTTCTAACAGAAATGTGGTACTATGGACACCAGTATGCTTATGTTTTAGCATTAAGGCCTACAGATGCTTACACACACATTTCTTTTTGTCTGTATGAGGAGTTTGAGGGATTTCAGTGACACTGTTCACCTGTTAGAATTCTGTATGTGTGTAAGTACTTTTAATGACAATGCTTTTCAGGTGTCACTACCACCCCTTACAGAATCACCCTTAAAACTAGTCTCATCACTGTGCTTAAAACTGTTGCAAATAGAATATTGCTTTAAAGCTTTAAACCTTTAACATTACATCTTGCTCTTAGACCCGGACCCAATATTCAACTGCAGCAAATCTCAAAGTCATTCTATGTGAGGTCTTGTCGCGATACATAGCACGTTTGGATCTCACTGAAGAGAAGATGGCAGCCAATATCCACCAGACATTCTGCTTTACTGACTCATCGCTTCTAGAGTCGTTTACCCAAGAGTTCAGAAGTCAGCTCTCTCAGGTGAGTGCCTCGGATTTTTCCATTAGGAATTTCTCCATTAGTAGCTGTATTAGTTCACACATGTTATTGCAGTGTTTGGAGATAGAATGTATCCCCACTTGACTAGAAGATGCTCTACTAAAATGCATATATTGCATGATGAGACTGAGCTAATTTTTGTGAACAGGTGTTGTGGTTTAACCCCACACAGCACATAAAACCATGCAGCCACTCATTCAGTCTCTCCTTTTCCCTTCTCCAGAAAGGTGGGGGGAAGAGGAGAGGAAAAGGGTGGAGGGGAGGCTATGGAAGGAAAAAACTTGTGGGCTGAGATAAAGACAGTTTGATAGAAACAATAACAGATAAGGGAAAGCAACAATAATGATAATAATGACTGTCACCACCCAGTGAATTGGTACCATCTTGAGCAAGTGATTGTGGATTCCTGTTCCCCCAGATAACCCCCCATTTATTTAAACTGAGCATGACATCTGGTATGGTACGGAATATTTCATTGGCCATTCCATTGTTCTGCCTATGCTTCTACGAGAAGCTGAAAAAAAGTCCTTTAAAGGTGTAAACTTTATTTATCGACAACCAGAACCAATAGGTATTATTGACATTCCTTTCACAGCCATCACTAGAAAGAAAAATTAACTCTTTCGCAGCTGAAACCAGGATAATAGGATTAGCCCAAAGACCACAGAGTTGAGTACTCAGATTGGAAAGGCAAGGATATCCAGCTGTGAGCTAGTGGCCAGTAAAGGTTCTCACCATGGCTAGGTGTTGTTTCTCCTTTTATTCGCCCTGCTGCAGTGACAGGTAAATAGACCAGTGTGACAATGTGGTATAAATAAGAATATTTAAAACTAGAGGAGGCAATAAATTTAATCCTGTATTACCTCAGTCCTACAACTTCATGCAATAGCAACTGCATCTGATCCAACTATTTATGATTGAAGCAGTACTTGTTTTTGGGAAAGCTATACAATTTAAGCAAATAAATCCTTTGAAGGTAATGCCTTTTTTT